>JAOQMQ010000007.1:551052-561695 GCA_027563845.1 Erythroxylum subrotundum | reverse complement strand
TTCACGGAGTAAACTTCGGTTGCTCTGTTTTGTTCACGGAACCCTCGAGCCAATTGTGTGTGCATTTGCATTTTGACTTTTAAGATATGATGAGATGTTATTGAATACAAGGAGTCAATTAATGGAGGTTGAGAGTTGGATGAATTCCAATTGATAGTTGAATTGTTATAAATGATGTTTTAATAAAGGAATTGAAATTGGAATGTTAAGCTTTTCATGAGGGTACATTTGAAGTAACCCTAACAAGGAAACCCGCACATGCTTTATGAGGGTTAAAAGATGGTTTGAGATGTTATGAGAATGAGGACTATTCGTTGAGGGTTAAAGAGATTGGAAAACCGCTTATGTTTTTGATTTCGAATCGATTGTTGGGCTTCGAAAACGGGGCTCAACATATTATGGTATCAGAGCAAGATAATGTATTCTAAAGTATTATGGTTTTCTAAAGAGTTGGGTTTCGAAAACGGGATCCATCATTTGTGGTATCAAAGTAAGTGTTGGACTCCGGAATCAAGCGGGTGCCCAACAATTATACTCAATAAGGATTTACAAAGAAAAAGTTGATCTCTCGCCCTATAACAACAAGTTACCTCACAAAATTCGGGATTGAAACTAAAGTTGATATCACAATCAATAATCAATCAAACCAATCCCAAAACTAATCAAACAAGGATGAGAATACAATACTATTTGCCCTTTGTATGTTTTTCCTCACTTTTGGACGTTATGGCTGCACTCGATATTAAAATCTATGTATTTTTGTCTTTTATATCACAAAATAGATTTTTATGCATCGTACACAGTCATTTACACAGTTTCAGCACTACCTCACTTGCAATTGTACAAGGTTACAGAGAGTTACACAGTCTCCACACACAATCGTGTATCGATGTAAGTGACGTATCGCAGTTGTACATAGTTACAGAGAATTACATGGTCTCCACACAGAAGCGTGTACACGACCATGTATGTCTTCACTCTTCAGATGTTTCTAGAGACTTATACGGTTAATCCATATAGTTGTGTAAGTCAAGACACAGGTGTGTAGCATTATACAAGGTCATGTATCTCCTTAGAAATGCTTCATCCATCTTGTCGTCACTTGTTCATCATTCCCACAAATCATAAAGGCATCTACGATCACCAAAAGTCTCAAAAATAGGGTTGGACACTCAATAATCTCCCCTTCCAGCCCAAATATGGGAAAGACACGTTATTCTTCATCATATACTTGAGATACATCCCAATAAGATTACTACAAAGCTCATGTTTGTTTCTGAGAACCACTCAAATATGTATGAACCTTTTTCAACATTAATTAATGTGCTTTGTACGAAAATGATACATAGTATTTTTTCTCAAGTCAATAACATTTTGACTATCACAAAATACTAAAGAGTGTTCTTGCTTCACATCCAACTCTTGAAGGAACCTTTTCAGCTAAAGGATCTCCTTACAGGCTTGCATTGCAGCTACATATTTTTCTTTAGACATAGATAAATTCACACACTTTTGTAGTTTGGATTGCCAAAAGATGGCTCTCCCTGCAAACTTGAACAAAAAACTTGAAGTAAATTTTCTTCCATTAAGATCTTCAACCATATTTGCATCTATAAAACCTTATAGATTTGGATCACTATCACCAAAGCACAAACTCCACTTGATGTATCTCTTAAGTATCTCAAAATCTATTTCACTGCTTCCCAGTGAACCTTCGTTAAATGAAAAGAATCTACTCACCATCCTAATAGTTGAGCAATATATGGCCTTGCGCACACCATTGCATACATCAAAGACCCTACTCAGTTGAGTATAGAACAGAGGACATACCATATTTCTCCTTTTCTGTTGAGGGAAATGCATGCTTACAAAACTTGAAGTGAGATGTCAGTGGTGTATTAATTGGCTTGGCATGCTTCATATTGGAACTTTCTAGCACTCGTTTAATATATCTTTCCTCAAACAACTACAATCACCTATTCTTCCTATCTTGAGTCATCTCCATGCCTAAAATCTACTTTGTTAGTCCCAAATCTTTCATATCAAAAGATTTGGACAAATCCTTCGTCAACTTTTGGATTCTACCAATGTCTTGACCCATAATTAGCTTATCATCAACATAAAGAAGAAGAATGATGAAGTTCTCACCTGAGAACTTCTTAAAATACATACAAGCATCAACATAAGTTCGTTTGTAACCATAATCTGTCATAAAGGAATCGAACTTCCAATACCATTACCTTGGAGCTTGTTTTAAGCCATATAGGCTCTTCTTCAACTTGCAGATCATATTTTCCTTGCCTTTAACTTTAAAACCTTCTTTCTGCTCCATGTATATCTCATCTTCTAAATCTTCAAGCAAGAAAGTCGTTTAGACATCCAGTTGTTTGAGTTCAAGATCCGAACAGATAGTTAAACCTTAAATTGTTTGAATCGAGGTCATCTTGACAACTACTGAAAAGATTTCATCAAAGACTATATCCTTCTTTTGACTAATCATTTCACTACTAGCCTTTCCTTGTGCTTTACCAGCTTGTTACCATCTCTCTTTACCTTGAACACACATTTATCTTCAATTCCTTTTTTTCCTTTTGGAAGATTTACAAGCTTGTATGTATTATTCTTCTTCAAAGAATCCATCTCTTCCTTCATAGCTACAAGTTAAAGATCTTTGTCTTTACAAAATGCAATCACTTGCATGTTCTCAAGCTTCCCCTCTATAGGAAATAACATGCATTCAAAACTTGGATACCTTATATAAGGCCTTTTCTTCCTTGACAACCTTCAAAGTTATGTTTCATCAGCTATTGGATCCAATTACTTCCCCTACTCATTATCCTCGATGGATTCATTTTCAGCATTTTTTGGATATGGTTCATGTAGCTCATCATTATCAAATTGTATATGATCACCACCAATGTGTGTGTGGTCATACACTTCATCTTCTTCACCGATAGACTGCTCAATCGTCGAAGAAATTGGCAAAGAGCTAACAATACCATATGATGACCTACAGTGTGATGACTCATCTCCTCTTAGAACATCAAAACCTCTCTAGTGCTCTTGGAACATCATATCCCTATTCCTGACCACCTTTTTCTTATCTAGGTCATAAAATCTGAATCTATATTGATCACCATCATAGCCAACAATGATGCAAGGACTTGAATTTGAGTAAGGCTTCTTTCTTTGATCCTTAGGTATGTATCTGAATATCTTGCAGCCAAAAAACTCTCAAGTGATAATATGTGGGATCTTTATTAGTCCACGTTCTCTTGAGAATCTCAAAATCTAATGTAACTAAGGGAGCTCAAAAATTAGGTAGACCATAGTTCGAACTATTTCTTCCCAAAACGTCTTTGAAAATATAGATATTCTAAGCATGCAACGAACCTTCTCCACAATAGTTCTATTTATCCTTTCAATAACCTCATTATATTGTGGAGTCCCGAGTTCGATTTTCTTATGTATAATACCATGTGACATAGAGTATTCTTTTAACGCCTTGGAAGTATACTCCCTTCTATTGTCTATTCGCAGGCACTTTGGCTTACCTTTCTACCATAACATGAAACTTCTAGAAAGTTTCAAATACTTAACTATTAGAGTTCAACATGTACACTCAATTCTTCCTCAAAGCATCATCAACAAATGTAACAAAATAGTTGTTACCTTCTAGTGACTCCTCTTTAATAGGGCCACAGATATTTGAATGCAACAACTTTAATATCTCTGACTTCCTTGTAGATCTTCTCGTGAAAGAGACTCTATGATACTTTCCAGCCAAGCAATGATTGCAAGGATTAAGTGGTAGCGAGATCTTAACTGGCATAAGGGATTTACTAACCAATAAATTTAAACTCTTCTCACTCATATGTCTCAATCGTTAATGCCATAGATTTGGTGAATTTTCCTTTTTGGCTATGTATACTTCTTCACCACTACATAGCTTTAAGTGTATCTTGTACAGTGAGCAACATAACTCTCCTTGGGGCAACCGTCATTGTGCATTTGGACAGTTTGCCCTTCCCATCCCCTAAAGTGTGCTGAAATCATTCTTGATCTAGCTTATAATAGATTTAGCATTAGGTCGGGAATATATCATACATCTCTCAAGGTCAGTAAGCATCTAACGTTTGTCTGAACTTTGATATCACACATACTAACTATCTTGGCAGAACTCTGATTTCCCATCTTTACACTCCCGAAATCTCCGCTATTGTAGTTTGAGAAGTACTCCACCTTTAGAACATAACGGTAATATGCTCCCATGTCAATCATCCATTCAAAACAAAAATTATTGACATGGAAGCATTCACTAGTTGCACAAACTAGGGACACCTCATCATCTGTGCTTAAAGATGTTGTTGTATTTTTATCATCACCATCATTTTGATGATCTTACTTTTTCTGACCCCTCTTCCATTTATAGCAGAACTCTTAATATGTCATGGTTTATCACAATAGTGGCATGTCTTTACATCCTTGTCACCTCTAGATTTTAAACAATTCTTAGACTTGCAATGACCTTTAGGACCCCTACTATTATTGTTCCTTCCCCTTCTTTCTATCACGAAGGTGTGCACATTGTCAACTTTAATCTCCATTCTTTTGATTTTTTTCATTAAACATACTCTCTTTGATTACATCCAACGAGAGTACACCTTCAAGAGATGAGTTACTAATCGTTACCATTAGCATCTCCCAACTATCCGGTAACAAACTCAACAAGAACAAGGCTTGAAGCTCATCATCAAGAATGATCTTCATTATAGTAAGCTTGTTGATTATGTCCTAGAAATTACTTAAATATTTCGACGCTGATTTTTTCGCTTTCAACTTCAAGTTCACAAACCTCTTAATCAGAGAAGCTTTGTGATGAGCAGTCTTCCTTTCATACAGGCCTTCTAGCCTCTTCCATATCTTAAAAGGATTTATTTCTTAAGACATATGGTTGAATATGTTGATATTAATCCATTGTATAATAGTGCCCAAAGTTTTTCGCTTCATCTTTCCCCATTCTTTGCTTGATATCTTTTCAGGTTTTGAAGGAACATCATTCTTTACACTTTTGTCCCCATCAATAGGATTAAAGAGATACATGTAATAAAGAACGTCCTCCATCACAGGCCTCCAAATCAAGTAATTTGATGACATTAACTTAACCATAGAGTTGTTTCCACCTTCCATTACGAGGGCTCTGATACCACTTGTAGGGAGACAATAACACAACTCTCTTAAAGATCAACCAAATATCAATGACAAGAGAGAAATCTTCAACTTACGCTAGTAAAACAATATTAGAATAAGAAACTAAAAGATGAAACAAATACCAAGATTTATTTGAAAACCCTCCAGTGTAGAGGGGAAAACCATGGGATAAATCGACAAGCAAATCCACTATACCCAATAAAGATTTACAAAGAAAAGTTGATCTCTCACCCCATAATAGCAAATTGTCTCTCAAAGTTTCAAGGTTGAAACTAAAGTTGATATCACAATCAACAATCAATCAAACAAGGATGAGAATATAATAATATTTGTCCTCTCTCTGTTTTTCCCCACTTGTAGACGTTATGGTTACATATAATACAAAAACCTACGTATTTTTATCTTTTATACCATGAAATAAGTTTTTATGCACTATACATGGTCACTTACACTACCTCACTTACAGTTGTACAAGGTTACAAAGAGTTGTATGGTCTCTACACATGGGCATATATCTTCACATAAGCGTATACACGACCGTGTATGTCTTCACTCTTCACACCTTCCTTCACATGTTTTCAGAGACTTACTCGGTTAATCCACATGGATGTGTAATTCAAGACACAGGCATTTATCACTCTACATGGCCGTATATCTCCTTAGAAGAGTTTCATCCATCTTGTCTACATTTGTTAGTCATTCCCACAAACCATAAAGACATCTACAATCAATGAAAGCCTCAAAAATAGGATTTGACACTCAATATTATTAAATACAAGCAATATATTGACATCGTAACCAAAACATTACTAGATTTTTTTCTTAAAGTATGAATGCTTCCATCATAATTAATTAATTTTATAATTTTTATGTATTTAATATTAATTTAAATTAATTAATAAAATAAAATAAAATATCTCAAAATGTTAAATTTCATTAAATCATAAAAATTATAATTTTGAAAATTTTGAGGTCTCGCACCCTTTCTCTTTAAAATGAATTTTGTCTTCAAAAATAATTGTTGCATGATACTCAAAATATAAGTCACTTGTCTTGTCCTCTTCGACGTCTATAAGATAATAAAACATGAGTCTAAAATCAGATTTTACTAATAAATAAAAATAATAACTCACTCATTTTATAGCATTCTAAGATTATAGCTTACCTTAAACTTAAGTTCTAATATCACTTTGTGACACCTTAACCCCAACTCAAGCATATTTAATTCATTGGATGCAACTAGACAAAGATATTCTTGATTTTTCTCTAACTAATGAGGAGTGAAAAAAGGTGGAAATTCTTCACAAATTGCTGAAAGTATTCCATAGCATGACATTATTCTTTTCTAGTTCAAAATATCCAACATTAAATCTTCATTTTAAAGCATAAAAAATTCAAAACAAATTGAAAGATGCTACTGAAAATCCTTCTGCATTTATGGCTAGTATGATCAATGAAAAAGAAATTTGATAAGTATTAGTCATAGTACTTTTTTTTATTTGACAAATGACTAAATATTCAAATTTAATGTGATTTCATATGTTTAAATGTGTGTTATAATATGTTGTATATAATTATTTAAATTTTTAAAAAGATGTGGACTTATATATTAGGATTCAATTTTAGATTTGAAATCAAACCTATTTTAAGGGCTGAATTGGGTATGGACACAAACATTTTAAATGTTTTGGATTGGACTTCACTTAAACATAATCCAACCCATCTGATATACAGGTCCAATTATGAGTAATGACTACATTCATTAGTGTATTCTCAATTTGATTACTCATCAGCATATCTAATAAATTTGATATCGTATTGCCTCTAGTGTTGCAATTCTTGCCACTCGAAGACCCCACACTTCTATAGTTTGCACTGCTTGGAGTTGAATAAAAGACTCACTCGCTTCAGAAAACACGAGGAAGAAGCAGTCGAGGCAAGAAGAAACATCGTACCCTTTGAATTTTTATAGTTGACTTTGTCGTGTTGCATGCACATGCTACAAGAGAACGAACGCGTTCTTCATTCTTTAGTTTTTGTCGGGCCAGGGTCCTGACTGCTCAGGTTCTCTTGTATGGACACGCAAAGACGTCCTACCACGACGTCCATGCATGGAAGGAACGCAACTGTTGAATTCAATGTTTTTATGAATTTTCTGAGGAAGAGCTCTCGACTTCCACTAGTACACACACACACACATATATATATATATACAGTATTCATTACATTAAAGCTTCTGCTCACGCGTTTATGTGGAAATTTGGCATGTGAATGCGATGTGAATTCTCAATTCACTAGTAGTTAATGTTTATCAATCTGATAAATGTTTCTGGAACGTCTATGGTAGTTGTTTAAATTTATTCTCAAACATGAGTAAGACTTCTGTCTTCGTTTTTGGTCCTTTGCTTAATACATAAAAACATAAGTATTGTTAATGAATTAGATTACGATAGAAAGGTGACAATGACAGTTTTCTACAAATGAGGCTGCAACTATATCTGAATAGAACATTGAAATTCAATAGAGATGACATATATCAATATCTCAATTTGTTGTTTATAACTTGGCTCACTGTCCCAACGATCTTGACAATTTTCTTTCAAGTCCTTACGTAATCTTTTGTTGGCACATGTTGAACAGCACTTTGAGACGTAAATATAAGGCATGAATTCGCCAAAATATCTTTTTTTTTTTTTTTTGTAACATATCAAAGAAAATTTGAAGGTAAGCTTTGAATCAACGGATAAAGTTGGTTCTTTGTGACCATTAGGTCAAAGGTTTAAATTACGGAAATAATCTCTTTGTAAAAATATAAAAAAAAGATTTGGTACATTATGGTCCTCCTCAGACTTTCGCAAAATGAAAAGTCTTGTGAATAGGGTACATTAGAAAGAAAATATTATACAATAAAGTATAATACCCTTCTATAAATTAAATCTCTTGTATATAAGTTTCTATCCTACTAATTTTATTAAATTGACAAAGAATAGAATCTCTTAAATTGATAAGGAAAAAGAAGGGGAAACAATTTTAAAATTGAGTTAAAGATTTCCTTTTAACAAATGAAGTTTGCGACCACATATAAGATATCATTCTTAAACATAGCTAAATTTTATGCCTACAAATGAACTTCAGGCCTGAGGATAAGATAATATCTTAAACTTGTCAGAACCATTAACTAAAAGTAAAAATCGTAATTTGCAAAGTTTACGTTTCTATATTTATTTTGTTAAAACAAAAGGTTGATTGGTGATATAAAATAAAAATTATCTTAATTGATAATAAAAAATATTTTTTTTGATAAGTAATAATAAAAAATATTTTGTACATAATAAGTATTTAATTGATACGAAATAACTACAAGTATGCTATTAATTTGGTGAACGCAGATGCTCTAACTACTGCGATGAGGTGATGCCCCTCTCCTTCAATTCATCCATTTCATTATGGAGCTAGGTTGTGTACTCCGTCGACTGTTGCAACTGAGTTGCCAACGTCTATACTATATATGCTCTGAAGCTCATGGACCTCATTGGATTTGGACCGCCTACTAGATGTTGTTGTACTGGATCTAGAGGATTGCGAATAATATGTGTTCGTAAATGAACCTAAGCTGAAAATCCTTCTACGACGGTCCCTACCATCCGCTGCATGAAGATAGGTTTGACTCTCATCAATATTTTCATCCCGTTGAGAATATCGTTAAATGCTTTCTTGTATTTGGTCATATCAGAAGGCAATGTTTATGTTAATAAGTGATAATTATTAAGCACTAATATTAAAACATAAATTTCATATACATTTAGTTCTCTATATCGGGTGTTGACGAAGGTCACACCATCATGCTTCTTAGTGTGCGTATGCAAAAGGAGCTGACGGTGTGTAGGCTTCATGTCCATAGACTTTTCCTGCATCAGAATAAAATGTTATAAGAGAACTACAATTTTTAAAAATTTCAACATAGTTTCTTCTATTTTTATGATATTTACCCCTTGTTGAACAAAGAAAATAATTCACCATCACAGTCATATATGACACCAGGCATGTATAGCATTGTCATTCTCCATAATACACATATTTTTATTCCAAATTCACTCATCAATTTAAATTGAAATACATCAAAGTAAAAAAATCAGAAGGTGTAAATTGTAGATAATTACAAGTCTCTCTACATGTTCGTGGTAGGTAATAGATCCTCCAGTATGTACAGGAAGAATTTTTCCTCCCGATCCTCCACGTCTGTTGATAAAATTACGTTCTAAAATGGACATTGCCTCGAGTGATGTCCAATACTGCTGCAAACGACTCCAAATTTCTTCATAAATATAAGGAGGTCGTACACCAGTCTTGTGTATCGTACCAACAAAGTCTCTATAATGTATACAAGCTCATCTCTCCCGTACTTTATAAATAACTGCTTCAAATTTAGAATCCCAAAAAATTCTTTCTGAAGAAACAGGAAAAACATACGATAACACAGTGTATGATTGTTATCCCCGTTAGTGGGGACAGAAGACAAAACAAAAAAATCATGTCTCTCCTCCATGTTTGGTTGTTGTCCTCAAACTTTTGTCCTCTGTCCCCGGATGACAGAAACAAAAGTTTTTGTTCCTCCGAAAATCAAAGGACAAAAATTTTTGTCCCTATCCCCAGACTTTTGTTCAATACCCCATCAAGAACTAATGCCACGACAGAAAGAGGAAAAAATAGTTAATCGATGGTTTTGATATTTTTTGATATCGTGTTTTTAAAAATTAGCATTTATTATTATTTAGTTGGAATAACAAATTAAATAGTATCTAATATTTTAAAAAATTGAAAATATTTAAAAATCGTATAAATCAATTCAAAATATTGTTTTTACTAATATAGCGTATTTACTACTTATTACATGGGTGTTTATTTATTAGTTAGACCATTAAAAATAATATTTTGATCTGAAATTATACGAATTTTAAAAATTAGGCATTAAATTATAAAAGTTTCAAAATATTAGACACTTTCAAATTTATTATCTTTTATTTAGTGATTATACAATTTCTTTCTCACAGGAATAATAAAAATGCTTAATTTAAAAATTATAGATTAAATTTGAGTTAGTAAAAGTTCTAATTCAATATTATATAAAATAATATTATTTTAATCTCGATTTGATCAAATTTAAGGCTTTTCGATTTTATCCAATTTTCAGTCATTCTTATTTTCACTATAATGCTTTAATTTTTATTAATTTTTTATTCTAAAATAGCGTCATATTAAATTTGGTAGGATTTTTTTGATTCAATAACTTGATGTATGTAAGTTTTTGGTATCTCATTTGATTAATGAAATATTTAAGTTTCTCATTTTATTTCTTATCCAATGTTTAATTTTATTTATTTATTTATTTATTATTATTATTATTATTATTATTATTAATTTTGTATTGATTA
>JAOQMQ010000007.1:505519-515867 GCA_027563845.1 Erythroxylum subrotundum | reverse complement strand
CGTCATACTGAAAGAAACCTGGGTTAATAACTTCTAGAGAAAACTGGCCCCAGAATGTTTTAACCTGCGAACAATCTCGAAAAGCACGTAAGATGGTCTCCTCTTGGTCGCAGAAAAGGCACTTACTGTCCAGCGTGAGATGACGAGCCCGCTGGCGGTTGGTCATAAGCTTTTGTTTCACCAGTAACGACAGGAAGGCTCGAATTCTTTAGGGCTCAGCCAACTTCCAGACTAACTCCCACAAGTGGCTGCCATTGGACGAGGGTTGACCGGCGATAAGATCATACGCGGATGCCATCATAAATTGCCCATTTGGAGTAGGCCCCACAGGATAGTATTCTCCTCATTATTCGCCAGAGTAGGAAGGGAAGCGACCAGGTCTAGGCAAACAGTGGAGGGGAGGTATTGATGGATTAGATGCCATTGGCATTGCCAAGTGCCCTCATCAGTGAAGTAGCAAAGATTTTATTATCCTACAAACTCACTATCGAAAGGAGTAAGACTTGGGCTGAACAGGAAAACAGGTGCAGAGCATTTCATATCATCTTGGAAATCAGCAGATGACCTAGGAACAGGACAGTACTCACTCAAGCTTATAGCTGGAGGCTCGCCTCAGTTCATTTTGTACAGGGGTGCGAGCCCTTTCTGGATAAGTGGTCCATGGCCCTAGAGAAAACTTACGTACACATATTACTACACTTATGTTAACAATCAAGATGAATTATACTTTACTTATTTTAGGGCTACTGAGTAGGATCTATCTCGAAGAATTAGAACAGGACCCATTGAGCCGCGGGCTAGGGGTCGTGTCCGGCTTGACCCATTATATCTCTGCTCATGATACCACACGGGCTATCCTTGATCAGCGAGTGTACAGGGATATTATCATCACCAAGGTACTTGGTGTTATTTACGTCAATGTTTTGAAAAAGACTCTTCTCGTTGTAATTCTTAAACTCATAGAATATTTCACCGATAAGTTTCAATAGAACTGCAATGCGGGCTTTTAACCTATATACCATCAAAGTGATTTATAAAAATCATCAATTAGAGATCAAAGATAAACGAAGATTGATATAGCTTAGATTTCAGATATACTAGTTGGGTCACAATCCCTTCTCTTTTGTACGAGCCTCAACTCTCAAGACCTGTCTTTTAGAAATCTAAAATGTCTAATCTTTTTTCAATTAACAATAACCTTAAACAAGATCTATAGTTTAAAACTTTCTGATACACAGAATTCTTGAGTACACACAATAATTTTATTTTAATAAAATAATTATATTTTTTATTATATACATAATCAAATTTATTAATTGGATTGGATTTGATACTTATAAAAGAAATATTAATATTTCAAAAAAAAAGAAATATTAATAATATGATTAGAGACAAATAGGGTTGACCCACGGCGTAATTAAGACTTAAGTGGTCATATTCCAAATATCCCAAAATATGTGGTTTAGGTAGGACTAGGACTTTGGTGGAGGGAGAGAGACTAGAGAGAGAATCTATTGATTTTGTTTTTTTTAAATTGTAATACGAATATATATTTTTCTCTGTTCTTCCTTTCATAACAATGGCGAATTCAACGCTTCTGTTCCTCCTCTTCTCCGTATTCGTAACTCTGCTTTCCACCCCCTCAGCCACTGCAAGGCCTTGCAAGACCCTCTTCATCGCTTATACCTTCACCATCAAACCCCTTTATCCTAACCCTAACCCCAACCCTAATTCGCTTCAAGATCCTTCTTATTCTTCTTCTTTGGGTTTCGTCACCCAAATCACTCGCCTACGATCCTTTTCTTCCTCTTCCTCTGATATTGTCTTCAATCGCCCCCCCGTTGACGAAGATGATGGCGGTAATTTCGAGGACCCGGTCCACCGTCGTCCTGTTTTACCTTTCGGAATCTCTTCCGCATCTATCCGGGATCGCACCAAAGACATAGTCAGTGTGGTTGTGGCTTTGCTTTTTGGCGTTGGTTGTGGCGCTCTCACCGCTGCCACCATGTACTTGCTCTGGTCTCTCTACGATTATCACTGCTGCTCTCCATATGAATCCAGTGACGATGACGATGACGATGACGATGGTGATGTCAAGAAGATAGGCTATGGTGATGTCAAGAAGATAGGCTATGTCTTGATTCCTGAGGTCGATTCCACTCCTAAGCCTGCCAAAGAGGTGATATGAGCTCAGCAACCGTACATCTCCTGCCTACTATCTATTACTGTCCACCCATAAAGTCTATGTTGGCGTTTATTTTCAAACTCGGTTTAATTTACATGTTTAAATTGTGAACTCTATGTTAAAATTGTGGATCTAAAGTTAATTGAGCGGTTTGTGTTTCTGTCACTCATTGACATGCTTTATATATGTATATGCATACCTGTGTTTTATCTATGTATCAGCAATTCTTCTATCTATGCTTTTCTGATACCACCAATATATTTTGTTAAAGTGTATGCAAGATCAGGGATTAGTTCATTATTCTTACCTAAGCGTTACAGTTTTACTTCATGATGTATGATTGAATGTTTTTAGCTCAACTTACCTTATTGTGTACTCTATTCTACTCTGTGGATATATAGGAGATTTGAACATATGCGATGACACATTTTCTGAAATCCAAGCGAAGTGTCTGATGATTAGATGAGCTGCAAAATGAATTTAGAAACTTTTGTTAGTCTTCTGTTAAATTTTTACTGGGGAGCGGGGAGAAACATTGCAGAAGACTGACCATTATCTGCAATATTTTTCAGAGTTTGATTTGCTGAAAGGACAAGTCTAAGTTTTGTTTTTGCAACATGTTGTGAAAACTTAGCTATTTGGAATGATGAGTCTATATCTCTGCCTTTATATGTTTGAATTCATTTGAGAATAACCTCAATTAAATACCTTGGACTTGGATATAATAACAGAGAAATTCCAATTGGGCGAGGACAATGAAACTGATGGCAAATATACATCTGTGATGTACATTAATATTGATTTTCTCATTATTTTTTTTTCCCATTTATGTTATGTTTAGGAGTTTGGCTGTTGTGTGTGCAGTTATTCAAGTTTTGACGATATCAAGTTAGAGTTAGTTTATTTTCAAAAAAAAAGTTAGAGTTAGTTTGCTTAGGATGAGTCAAAGTTAGAGTTTGGGTTCCATTAGAACTTATGTTAGGTCATAAGTCAGGATTCTGATTTTCAGATAGAATGATGTTAAGGAGACTAAGGCATCAACAGAATGATGTTAAGGAGACGAAGACATCTACTAACTCTGTCTTTACTAACCTTTATGGATGTGATTACCAATCTGCCAGATGTTAATCTTTCATATTTTATCAGATTTCAAGCAACAAACCAGATATCAGATCCCTACCCGTATTGACAAGCAATTATTTTCCTTTCCTAGGGCTAGTTTTCTTAGCTAGAATCATATTACTTTGGCTTGTAGAATAACCTTCTTGTTAAAATATTTTTCATTTTGATGAAGCCTTAGATATAAACCAATAAATCAAAGCCTTGTCATAAGAGAGCTCGATGCAATCAATGATGCAATTTATAGTATATCAATTTGGTGTTAGAACTGTTAGCCATGTTGATTTGGGAATCAAAAGTACCCTAGTGCAACATCATCCATTTTTAATTGTAATAGTTGATTACATGATGAGTCAAACTTAGGGTTTTAAAGGCAATTATGGGCATAGGAATCGTTACATTGTTTTAGTATATATTTATAAAAATAATCATACGCTTATAATTGATACGAATTAATGTTCATTTGATATCCTCTTTGTTACTCACAAGCATTGATCGACAAGAAAATGGTACGTTGCTTATGATGTGGAGACTTTTCAACATTTCAATCTATCCATTGGTCTTTGAGAAGTTAATATTATGCTTTTGGATCAGCAAGATATAGCTAATGACACCCTTTGGTCCATTTGGTATTTTAGCTTTCACCAAGTCTCTTATGTATAGGCACCATGGGTTGAACTCCATGAACTTGATAGATAGATAGAAATCTATGGATATGACCATTAACCAAAAGATCATTGTTTTTCACACTGTTCTTGGTTCTTTTCTTCGCCCTGAGCTTCAAAGGTTCACATTCTTTTGCTTTTGACGTTTCCATTAACTTCCATTTGGGGATAGGCATGTTTGTTATAGATCACATGGGAAATAAAGGACACGTGCGTGCAAACACTGTTTAATAAGCGTGTGTTTAGTCCCGATGCCGGCTCTGGTTGAACTTCTGTTATTTAATCTGTAGTACTTGAACTTTTCATATAAAGTGAGCCCTTATCTTTTCTTTGTATGAATAGTTTGGTCTTGAAGACTTTTATGTTACAAATTGGTGATGTTGAACAAAAAGGACTTTAAGGTACAAACATATTACCAAAAAAGACGAACCCAAAACCTAAAAATTGAAAAGAATTTATTATTTTTTAAAAAATAAAAAGCAATCACCCTACTTTCTGCTTTCCCTCTCTAAAAGCTAATCTCCTTTCTCCAAGTCCAACCATGGCTGCTTCTAAAGCTTTAATCACCTGAAAACTGGAGAGCTTTGTTTGTCATTTCTCAGATCCAACCATGCTCATCTCCTTCAAAGCATCATCTACATCCTATTCTACCAAGGCTTTCTCTTATTTAAATTTCGAAACAATTCAGGACATGATTGAAATTAATTTTATTACATAAAATATTGTCTAAGACAAGCAGATACAGTATTTTTCCAAAGAGACCTTGGACTGACAGGACAAGGAAAGGAAAGCAATCTCAAAGAAAAGCAAAAAGCTTTTACTTTTTACTCCATGCCTTGCATCTTTCTCCTCATCATCACAAATTCACAGACCTTTTCTGGGTCTGGAACGACCTTGGCCACGCTCTCTCTTTGCAGACACCTCTTTGTCCAAGCTGTTATTTTGGGACAATATCCCTCCAACTTGAAATTTCCAAACTTCTCAGTTGCCAGAAACAAGCTTGTAAAAGGTATTATTTCAATATCCACGTATCCGAAACTATCTCCGCCGAAGTATTCCTCCTCTCCGAGCACTTCCTCTAACGCTTCCATTACCTCTATCAACTCCTTCTTAGCTACCTCTTGAGCCTCCCCTTTGGTCATCCAAACACTGCGAGCCGCGTCAACGAGCTGTCGTAGTAGTAGTGTATGCATTTATATATTAATAAGCTAAACATGTATTTTAATAATGATTAAATAAAACCAACCCTCAATCTCAAACCTTTTTATCCACATAGTCGACCCAGAAGCGAGCTTGAGCACGTCCATATGCATCAGATGGGAGCAATGGAGGTGAAGTCCAGGTATCCTCGATGTAGCCAACGATGACAGTGGATTCGCATAATGGCCTACCATTGTGTATAAGCACCGGTACCTTCTGATAAATGGGGTTTGAGTTGAGCAACAGTTGGCTTTTCCCACCAAATAAGTTCTCCTCTCTTGTTTCGTAGTTCACACCTTTTTCAGCCAATGCAATCTTCACCCTCATGCAAAATGGACTAACCCAGCAGTCAAGCAGAATAACCTTTCCTTCGCCTTCCTGTGACATCTTATCTTTCCTTTTAAGTTCTGATTTTTATGATTACACTGCACTGCTATTTATAGATATGGGGTTATCGTATCAGATGACGATGTTTTCTATGTTTGTCATTGTTGAACAATGAGCTAATTAAGCATCTTTTGTCTCTTCCCCTTGTAAATAGCATGAATGCTTTGATATTAACACTATCAATGAAGAAGCTGCCCAATCCATGAACTTATTTGGCCTCATGCTCCTGGTCCCTTCGATGCAAATTATACCACAATCTGCAATGTTTTTGTTTATACTGACTTTTCTGTTTTTAGTTTTTGTTTCTTCGTATTAAAGAGGATAGGTTTTGGCAATTGGTAGCATCACAAAATAGGGTAGTATTGTGAACAAGAAAAAGAAAACAAAAAACAAAAAAGTGTCCTCGTAATCTCTTATTTACTTTCCTAGTGGAATCCAAAATTACACTTTCACGTACACCAAAGGCAGCATAAATTCACATTTATGAAGATGATAAAGAAACACCAAAAGGAAAACTGCAGAACTTAGAAGAGTGGCTTACAAGGAAAACAGTAGAATTTAGTTGAAGACTAGTCAACAAGATTAGGCATATATACCAAGGATGGCAGCGATACCGCTTAGAGCTGGTTCTTTTATCTGATTTTGTTGTGATTCAAGAACGCAGATGGCCACACTTTCCACATTTGAACTGATAACCAATAAACATATCTACTCCAGTAATGGAACTGGAAACTACGGCATGTATACCAAGTTAAACTACAAAGAAAGGCGGATTCTTTGTTCCTCCCTCTCTTCACTTATTGCTACAGAGGAATGGCTATCTCTCTCTGCCATACGTTTTTGGTATGGCACAAAACCCTTCTTGGATTTTTCAGGGCTTGCTCTTTCTTCTGTAGAGACTGATCCCACATTTGGTTTGATTCCAGCGGATTTACATAGCAGCTTTTCCTCGTGCGAAAGCTGCTGACTATGGCTGTCACCATCCACACATTTATCAGCATTGTCATCCTCATTTATCGATCCAAAATTGGAGCCTGTCCAGGATCCCTCGGCGCGGATTTCTCTATCTTCTACTCTGCCATTGGAATCTAAATGTGCTTGCACAAGCTCGTGCTTCGGATATGGCATGAAAGCAAATGGCATATCTCCAGAAAAGGTCCACCACTGCCTGTGGGTGAGAGAGTCAGCCTCTAATGTACTGGGATTTTTCATTTGGAAATGCATGTTATAGAAGGCTGTTTGGAGCTGTTGAGCCATCTCATTTCTTGTGCATTCCTTGCTTTCAGATGGCGCTTCCATAGTGTTGAAATTACATGTCAATATTTGATCTGATTTTGGTTGATCTACATTTGAAGGCAATAATTTTGAAGTCCCAATAGCTGGAGAAGATTGTCTATGGCATTCTGTTACCAACACAATCGTCCCAAAGAGCTTAAGTGTCCTTTTAGATGCTTCCTCACTGAGACATTCTTGGGACCTAACATTTTCGTTGGGGCAAAATTCAACTCCCTGAACCTTCAAGAAAATTCAAACTGAGTTTGAGAATATAGAGACCAATTACTTATTCGTGACAACATGAACATTGGATGGTTAGCAGGTACCTTGGGACATCGGTTGTGCAGACCTTGAGGCACCGTGGAAAGGTTTTCATCGCCTTTGACTGACAAATTGGGCTCAGAAAGTGTGAACTCAGCTGGTGATGAGCTATGATTTGGTGAATTTGAATCGATTGAACCAATAGCATCTGAGCCAAATACAGACAAGACAGACGTTGGACTTTGGTTTTCTTGGTCGGAAATGGATAAATCAGGCAATGAAGCCCTGAGTGGCTTCTCCAAAACTAAGGGTTGTTTATTAAACGGCGTCATCACTTTTCTGGGATATGGATGCATAGGTTTTCGCTTTGGTCGAGGAGGGGGAATCTCAATAGGTTCCAAAGAGCCTGTGTTGTTGCCACTCGAGTCATGAACAACCTAACTCCAACACAAAAAAGAGTGAGCCACGAAGTCAATATTGAACTTGCTTTAATAGAGGGCATATAGATGATTAATGAGTTAAGGACTGAAATAAGAGCAGTCAACCTTAGAGAAGAACTTCTGAGCATGGCTCCTAATTTGAACAGCAGTCTTGGAGCCCACATGCTCTGTTAAAATTGAGAATGATAAAACTATATCCCTCATTAACCAACAAAAAAAAAAAAAGGAAAAAAGATTACCTTCAATCCGTCTCCATAACCGGCCATGAAGCTTTAAGGCTTCAAGGAACTTCTTGTGCTCTTCCTCTGTCCATCTTTCTCTCTGTTTGGTAATGGTGTAGGGCTTTCTCACCTGATAATCGAAGTAAACCGAAACACATCACTTAATCATCAACAGACAGCCAGAAATTAAACATGCCAAGATAAAAACCTTGGGATTATAGTCATTCCAACAACGAATTGGGTCTTTTGACATGGAAGATAGTGTTGTAGCATTTGATGAAATCACATCTCCTGCTGGATCAGATGCTTTTGCTAAAGAACCCCCAGACGGATCCTGCATCGAAAAGTTCAAACCCTTTTTCTCATTAGCACTACAAAACTTTCACACAATTAATAACATCGACTCTGCAACTTCAAAATCTACAGATTTGCTATCTTGTAAGTGATCCTGTATTCAGTACAAAAAAAACATAAAGGGACCAGGATTCTTATATGTGTCTAAGCTAACACAAAAATACCTCAACAGTCATAGCTGCAGAAATCACAAGATTTATTCTCTTGAACTTGCCAATACTACCAACAGCATCCACGATCTACCCAGTTTGAAGGGAGTAGAGGAAGGAAATACTGAGATTCAATCTTCCTGTTCAACACCCATAAGTCTGGTTCCTCCAACCATGTACAGTAATAGTTGACAATCATTCAAGTCTGAAAGAAAAAGCACAAGAACAGGTGAAACTGATGAGGAGAGAGCGTGTGTGCATTTGGCAGGTAGAAAGAAAAGGGGACAAAAGGAGAAGCGAGAGGAAGACACGTCAGATGGGTTATGTTTTACCTGAAAATAAGGAAGAGAATTGGATGGGCATCTTGTGGCTGAGGACAAGGGGGCGTTTGGTTTTACTGTTATTACCGTTTACCAAAGTAAACCATCTTCTTGCCACGTAGTCCCCTTCCCTTTCATTACACACATCACCAAACAGCGATTGATCCGTCCTTTTACACTTTTACCCCTCTAAAATATATATTTTATCTAAAGACGGGGACCCACAAAAGAAAAAGCAAAAGGGTATTTAAAATATCAAAGGTGAGGCGAGACTTGTGGATGAGTACGAGAGAGAGGAGTGGGTGCTTTGCACTTTTTGCCACGTCTGCTTAGTTGGCCGCCTTAACTCATCCAGGCCACCACGTGTTATTTACAGAGGGGATATATATTAATGTAAAAAATTGGTGACCACAAGCTTCCATTTGGGAGGTTTGAGGTTTTATTATAGGGCACTACGCAGGACAGGAGCAGGTGTCACCGCTTCCATCATAATCGATGTGACACCATAAGGTGATTTCTCAAACAAGTTGTTTATTTTTCTATATAATTATATCACCAAAAAAAATAAAAAAAAAAATTATAAACCACCGAATTGAAGGTAAAATTTATATTTACTACATTAATTTTTACTTATGTCAAGTATTCAATGCTCAAGATTTTTTGTTTTCTGGAGTTTGCTGAAGGTTATAATTTTACTCAATTTGTCATTTGTATTTTTACAAAAAAAAAAAACTATTTTTGTGATTTAAATATGTAATTTTATGAATACACTATTAAGAAAAATACAGTTAGATGATATAACGTTACATAGTTGATATATGATAATTATACTTTTTTTAGATGTTGTTGCAAATAAAGGTGATGTTTCTTCCTTTTCTATTACTCTTTTTTATTCTTCACCTTTATTACAGTTTTTTTTAATAATAGGCAGTAATGGATTCTTATGTTGGCTACAAATTAGGTATTTGTATAGTTTGTCATTTAAGCATATCTTATAGTTTATTCCCCAAAGGTATAAATTTTATAGCCTGATAAGATAAAATGAATGACAAATCTTAAGCCCAGCATAAGTAACTTTTTTTGGTTTAGAAGTACCGTGTAGGTTGATGTGATAAGAAAGAAAAGAAATACAAAAGAATCATTAAGGCAAATGCATGTATCATTTTCTATAATATAGTTTGGGTAGATCGAGTGTTGATTCTGCGAGGACTGTAACTACCAATATTGACCATCTTTTTATTATCTAATCTAACATAAGGAGTGATTAGATTAAAAAATAAACAAAACTAAAATAAAAATAAGAGTTAATTATCCAAAGTAATAGATAAGAATAACAATTAATAGATACAATACATTTAGAAATTGAATCTACCTAGAACTTTACTATACTTAAATTTATCCTTATTCAATGATTAATCCTCGTTACTTGGATTGATAGAAATTTCTATGTTATAACTACATTCTCTCTCAAGTAATACAGTCCATATTCTCAAGTTAGTTGACTAAAATCTCTTTTTAATCAAAACAATCAAGAAGTTAATCACAAAAGAAACTTGACTCAATATACTCTTCGTAGAAAAGTATATTTCATTTTTTGATGTCATTTTTGCGACTCATACCTTACCCCCTCAAACTTTTCACAACTTAGATAAGAAGTTTTATAAAGGATCTTGTAGTTACTATATAAATTCTAGACATCACATTTTTTAATGTAGAAAATGGCTCAAATAGAATTTTGGACAAGTACTTCTTTCTGTTAGTAGTGTGTCATA
>JAOQMQ010000007.1:486663-500827 GCA_027563845.1 Erythroxylum subrotundum | reverse complement strand
AGTGATATTAGATTTAAGAGGAGTGAAGACACTCAGGAGGAGTGATTTTTGTTTATGTAGTGACTTTTGTATATATAACATTTTCATACTTAAGTAAATTTTTTAATCTATATGTATGGATAAATCTTTGAATATTTTTTATATTGATTTATGTTTTAAGCATTAATTAATAGGGAGTTAATTATTATCTTGATATGAATAGGTGTTTGTCAACTGAATTTATTATTGCTCTCTAATATCATAAATATTTTGTCATCGCTAAAAAGATGAAGATTGTTGAACTAAAGGAGGTTCCAATCGATGTTTTAATGATAAAAAACATATGTACTACTAATGAGCTTATTATTTTTATGAAAAAAATGAAATTAGATGTATTTATAAACTTAAGAAGATATTTTGTAAAGATTATAAAAGAAAAGATAAAGTTTACAACTTACAAAATGAAGATCAAACCATAAGATAATTAAGGCATATCAAGGACATTTTATATTTTATATTATTTATTGCAATCTCACTTTGTTAGTTTGGAATCTCAAAGGCTCACCATGTATAAATATTTCATGTTAGTGTTAAAGCTTTTGTTTTTAAGAGAAAAGCAAAAATTTTGGAAAGTGTTTAAATTATAGTTACATCAAACAAATTTACTTTGAGTATTTGAAGTTATTAAAATCATGGTTTATAGGGTATCAGTCGACCTATGTAGGATACTGATTGATCAATATAGGTTGAAGTTATCAAATTTGATATACCGAGAGTTTGTAGTAACATTAATTAATTTACTGGTTGACTAATATATCATACTGGTCAAACAATATGTCCTTACCATTACTTTCAGCATACTAATTAATGGTAATCCCACTCCGCATTTAAGGGAACCACTGGGATTAAGCAAGGAGATTCCTTTTCCCTTTATCTTTTTGTGGTTGCTTTGGAAATTCTTACAAGGCTAATTTTGAAAAATAATCAGAATTGCTACAATTTCAACTATCATCACAAATGCAAAGCTCTTGAACTTACTCATCTTAGTTTTGCAAATGACTAGATATTGCTTTCTAAGGCTGACTCCTGTTTGTCTTAATCTTGTTCAACTCTGCTAACGTGTCTTATAAGCTTTCAAGTTTTGATACCAACTTACAAAAGAGCATGTTGTATGTTTCATATGATGTTAATTCAACTGCAAGATGGAGTTGTTGACCGGGTTGAATGTTCACCCCTATCTTTTAAGTATCTAGGGGTTCCTATTTCTTTCAAGAAGTTAAGTTACCAGGACTATCTCTCTCTACTGGAAAGGTATAGAAAAAGCATAAACTCTTAGCAAAATAAGTCTCTATCTTATATAGGGAGACTTATACTCATCACCTCTGTGTTAAGAAGCCTTCACATTCACTGGAGCTTCCATTTATTCTTGCTTAAAAGGATCAATAAGGAGCTTATGGAAAGTATTAAAAACTTCTGCTACTAACAATTTCAGAGTGGCTAAAATCAAATGGGAACATCTTTGGGGCTAACTTCTTTGGAGAAGAGAAAAAACAAGAGCTAAACCTTCTTAGTTACTAAGAGAATTTGGAGATTGCTCACAGATAAGGAATCCCTTTGGTCCAAGTGGATCAATGAAGTATACCTCAAGTATTCCAGAATCTGGCAGTTAGATGAGAGGAAATAATACTTTTGTTACTTCATTTATATTATTAGGAGGCAGATCATATATCCTTTTATTAAAGCATATACAGGGAATGATCTTTTCTATTGGTTTTGGTTTAATAATTAGGCTATACATAGCCCTCTGATTCTAAGAGAAGAAGTTTCTCATTTCATCACTAGAATTCCTACCCAATATGTGAAAGAGATTATTCAGCAAAATAATTAACTCATTGATTTTATAGGTGGTGAAAAAAGTTAGATCATATCTGCCTGTTTACTCCCTCAACACTTCTAGAGTGATAGTTTCACTGGCTACCTAATAAAGGAAATGATTTAACTAATCAAAGATTATTCAGCATCATCCTAAAGCTGATTGGTACCACATTGTATGGAAAGGATTTTGGGTGCCTAAGTCCTCCTTTGTAAGTTGACTTGCTATAAGCTCAATTGAAAACTAAAGATATATCGAATGGAACCACATCTCAGACATATATGTTATGCAACTTACAATGTGAGTCTATTAATCACCTATTCTTTAAATATGATTATACCAGTGTCATTTGGAGCAGAACGCTAAAAAGTAATGGGATTGTAATGTCCTCACCAACAGTGGCTCAACATACGCTTTTGTGTTGATAAACTTTTTAGAAACAAGGGTAATGACCGTGCAAATTTTAGTTTGGTTATAAATTGCTTAGTTTACTCAATTTGGAGAGAAAGGAACAAGATGTTGTTCAATAGAACTAAATTAGATAAATATGAGCTAGCTCACTTTGTTTGTTGTTGGATTTGGGAGCTTTTACAAACTCATATCTTAGAAAAAATGAATGCAACATTGAAAAGAAGGTGGAGACTAGTTTTAGATTAATATTATTGTATGTCTGCAGATGGAAATGTATTCTTTACTTGTAAATGAAATTCTTTTGTACATTCTTGCAACTCTTTTAGTGTCAATGAAATGTAAAAAAGAAACTTTAAACCATACCAAACCGAGATGAGTTTAAGCTCTTTTACATCTCTACGTGTCTTACGAAAAGCTATTGCATGTTGAAGTGGAAGACAACAAGACCCTAACACCTGTTCATCAATAGCCAACCAACTTAAAGCACCTGTTTTACTATATTCCAAATGATATTGAATCTAACATAAAGTAAGATAAAGTAAAAATCCAATCCACTTTGTAAAGCCACGCCCTCAATTAAAGTAACTTCAACCATTTTGACAAATTAAAAAAGAAAAAAAGTAACCTTTATAAAAGATAAAATGCACTCAAACCATGGACTAAATAAATATTAAACAAAGGAATAATCATAAAACTAATTTATTAAAAATAAGAAAAGGGAATATTACTTTCATTGCCTTCCTTTTTCTTTTTCGAATGGATAAGTATTAAAGGTTAGAAGAAGAACATAAGTATAAAACGTTATGTGGAATAGGGTAGATACAAAATCCGGCAACTTTCAGATGAAAAGGAAGTTATATGCGTCGTTTTAAAACTCGGACTGGTCATCAAATCGGGAGTCTTATTGGTCACCGGTTTGACCAGTTCGACCGGTTCAACCACCGGTCGAACCGGTGTGACGTCATAATTATTTAATAATTATATTTAATTATATATAATATTAAAAATACCAAAAAAATAAAAAAATGTTCGAACTAGTGGTAGGACCGGTCAATTGATCGGTTTTGACCGGTTCTTACTGGTTCAATTAAGAACTAATTTTTATGTGTAAACCGGACCAGATAGCTAACCGGTCACCGGTCGGACAGACCGGTCCGGTCTGATTTTTAAAACAGAGCATATGGGAATCGGCACAGGGGCAGTTATAAAGGAAAGCGGAATAGGAAAATTTCCGGTTAAGGATCCGATCATCTGTTTCGATTAATTAATTCTTATCTCATTTTATTAAATTTTATTCATATATTTATGTAAAATTTATATAAATATATGTATAGAATTCAGTGGTATAAGGTTGGAACAACCTAACAGATCAAGTGTTCCAACCTCATAAAAAAAAGATAAGATCTTCTGTTTTGATTATAATATTTCTATCATGTTCTATTAAATCTCATATACATATTTACGTAAACTTTATATAAATATATGTACGAGATTTAATAAAACCGAGTAAAATATCAGATGAGGTTGGGCTATAGCGTGAAATTGGCGCCAGTGTATTATATTCCCCTACATCTGCACGTAACGGTATGGAAACCAGATCCTCTGTCCAGTTTTACTCTATCTTATTCTGTCTCATAGAATCTCAACCATTTATTTTGCGGGACCCACGCGGATTCCATGCGGGCCCCACATAAATAAATGGCTGAGATTTATTGGACACAATAAGACACCATAATATTGGACAGAGGATCTGGACTCAATGGTATGGGTTGGGTAGTATTCGTTAAAATCTAATCTAAGATACATCCATAAATGCACTTTGTACTTAGATAAAATTACATAATTTACCCAACCCACAGTTTCGTATTATGTATATAATCTCCATTTCGTCTTTCTCCTCTAGAACATTGCGGAACGTAACAGAACAGAGTCAGGAGACCATCTCTCTCTTAGTGAGTTAGTTCAACTCATCAATGGCCGCTGCTACTGATAAGCTCGCTCAGCTGAAGACTGCTGTTGATGATCTTAACCAAATCAGGTTATCTTATCATTCTCAAACTTATTACAATTCGCTCTCTATTGATGGCAACCATCTCGGATTCCTGTATTTTACTAATTTGTTGTCGTTTTCCTGTTGCTGTAGTCAGAACGAGAAAAATGGATTCATCAACCTTGTTGCTCGCTATCTCAGGTGATTTCACGCTATCATGTTACTACGTGTTTGTAGGCGATTCATGTGTTTCATCAATATGCCACTAAGATTTATATGCACCAGTAGTATATTTCCTTCTGTCGCACTTTATGACTTCTACTAGTCTTTTTTCATTTTCTTTTCTTCTTATTAATCATTCAGAATTTGCGTAGATGCGCGAGATCTTCGGTTTAGTATCATATTATAAAGATTTTTTCTTATTAATAATTACTATGACATAAATGAAGTGGAGAAGCTCAACAAATCGAGTGGAGTAAGATCAAAACACCCACCGACGAAGTTGTAATTCCTTATGATAGCTTGGCGCCTACTTCTGATGGTAATGCTTTCAATCGTTTGTCTTTCTCCATTACTGAGTTTTCCTTTCTATTCCACCACTATCAGAAGCTTTATCAATCATCTTTTTTGCATACAGATCTCGCTGAAACCAGGAAACTTTTGGACAAGCTCGTTGTTCTGAAGCTTAATGGAGGTTTGGGGACAACAATGGGTTGCACTGGTCCCAAGTATGTCCTTTTTCTCACTGCATTCTCAGAATTTTAATCAAATACAGTTAACGTATAGTCTCCATCCCTGGCACATGTCAAGGGGTGCGCCCATCGTACTTGAAACTTAAATGTCAGAGATATAGATTTGCAGGAAAGCATGGAAGTGTAGCAGGCTTATATCACTTTGTAAATTAGGTTCTGATTTCAACAGCGGTGTAAGTTTAACAATTTTTCATAATGCAGGTCTGTCATCGAAGTTCGCAATGGACTGACATTTCTTGACCTTATTGTCATTCAAATTGAGGTTTAACTTCGTCTTGCTTTTTCTTTTATGATCTTGTTTTTTTTTCTTCACTGGCAACTTACAGTTGAACTATTATAGAATCTCAATTCTAAATATGGCTGCAAAGTTCCTCTGCTTCTTATGAACTCATTCAACACTCATGAGGATACACTTAAGGTCTGTCCTTGATCTTAATGCTTTCTTTGATTTTTTTTTTTTTTGGTTTCATTTTAGCGATGATCTAACAACTTCTTTTCCTACTTAGATTGTGGAGAAGTACACAAAATCAAACATCGAGATTCATATATTTAATCAGGTGTGTAGAACTGCTGTTTGGGTTGCTTGTCACCATTACATTGTGGCTCTGCAGATTACATAAAATAAGTAACCAATGTTTATCCCCTTGGATTTACACAGAGCCAATATCCTCGTATTGTTGTTAATGATTTCATGCCACTGCCAAGCAAAGGACAGACTGGCAAAGATGGATGGTATTTATCTATATAATCAATATAATTTAGATGGAGGATGATTTTGTGGATACACAGAATTTACTGCTTTTGTCCATCTGAATTGTACATTCTATCAGATACCTGCTTGAGATATGGACTCCACCAACTGTTTGGTTCTTAATTTTGTCAGGGAGGGAGGAAGGACTTTAACAAACAATGCATATGAGTTTGCAAACGTGTTAACCCTTTCATAACTTTAAGTGTCATTGGCATGGCAGTAGCAAACGTGTTAACCCTTTCATAACTTTAGGTGTCATTGGCATGGCAGTATACTTATGGCTTGTAGTCGTTGAGATTTGAAAGGTTGAATTAAAAGTTCCTTAATACTTCGCCTTTACAGTTTTATCAATTTCAAAGCAGGGTTGATTTGTATCATTCATTTGCTCCTGGCTTTTTATTTGATGGATTATCAATATTTTTACTGAGAAAAATTTGAAATATTTTTGGTTTGTAGTTATGTAGGAACGGTGACACTGTAAATGCTATTTATTGTTGACTGTTTGTCCATGAAGTTCACTCTGCGGCTATATTCTTTATGCTAGGTATCCTCCTGGTCATGGTGATGTTTTCCCATCCTTGTATAACAGTGGCAAGCTTGATGCTTTATTATCACAGGTTGGTAGTGTGGTGCAGATTCTTTATTTTCAATAAGATGTTGAGCATTCCTCGCATTCCAAATTGCTTGAAGGGCTTAGCTATTTTATTTACGTTTCACATTTTCAGGGCAAGGAGTATGTCTTTGTTGCTAACTCGGATAACCTTGGTGCAGTTGTTGACTTGAGTATCCAAATTCTAGTTTCGTGCTACTATTAGAGTTAAATGGTGAAATGGTTGAAAGTTAAGCCTTTAGACCACTATTATCCTTGACTCTATGTTCCAGAAATCTTGAACCATTTAATCACAAACAAGAATGAGTACTGTATGGAGGTAACGAGATATTATCTCACTTGATTTTCCTTAATAGAGCTTTTTTATATAGTTTCATCCTTTTTGCAGGTAACTCCTAAAACTCTTGCTGATGTTAAAGGTGGGACTCTCATTTCTTATGAAGGGAAAGTTCAGGTACACATTTCTTTGTTATTGTTATATTTTGTTCCTGGATTTTTTTTTTTCTCTTTCCGGGCTTAGGATCATCTGTGGAGATGCTGAATGTGATCAGACCAACTTATAGATGATTTGCCAGTGTCTGTTGGACTTGAAAAAGTAACCAATAGTGTGCAAACGTTCTAAAATCAAATAACTGCTGATCTTTGTGGATAGTGATATCTTTCTGAATAATATATATTTGGAATTGGAACAAAAGGATATACACCCGTTTTAATATTCCTTTTCCATTTCATAGTGAAACTGTATGACGTATGTGGTATTTGTATGTAATGTATAGCTAAATCATACTATTTTGTTCATTTGGTTTATTCATATGGATTGGTATCACGAGTAAAGTTGGGAACATGACTGTTTGGAGTCAAACTCTGAATCTTATTTAAACTGTTAAAGCTGCTTACTCTCTTAGATTAGTTAACACTGTTTTTGCAATTTCAACAAGTTTGCAAACTCTTTTAAGAGAAAACCTACACCTTATGTAAGCAATGCGGCCATGGGTTCCATGTTCCTCCAACAGTACTTAGATTGAAAATAACTTTTTATTGATGTTAAAGTTAGAGACGTAATTTCACTACCTATTGAGTTTTAGCTCTTTGGTTTCATTTTAAATTAAGAAAATAAATCCTAAAGATCACCCCGGGTGATGGACTTGGCCCTTTTTGGATTATTTTAAGGGAAACTTTTTGCCCTTTTCTATAACACCTTATATTATTATGTTTTGGTTGAGATTGTGACCAACTATTCCTTTGAAGCTTTTGCCCCTTTTAACTGTGGTCCACATGAATTCTTTAACAGTTCCCTTATATTAGCCTTGCAGATGATTAATGGTGAGTTGTGTCTCCATCTACTTCCCTAAGTGGATATGCTCTGCTTTTCTCATCCATATTTTTACTCAACATTTTTTAAACTTCCAAAAATAGTAACATTTCTGCCATTTTTTGTACTCTCAACATTAACTTGAATATTTGGTGCAACTGTCCCTCGAAACCTTGTCAAGCTCCCTACTAAAAAGGTGAAAAGTAGAGTTGCGTCGAGTTTAACTAATGCTTTCCATTTTGTGATGCAGCTGCTGGAGATAGCCCAGGTCCCTGGTGAGCATGTAAGCTTGTGTTTCATCTTTCTTTTCCATTGATAGTCTGCTTTTGTCAACTTTCTTCCTATATTCTAGAGCTATTCAAACCATCTGCTGTAACCTGTATGTTAACAAACTTATGGGCCCTTGTTGACGTGCTGTGGCAGCCTTATTAACTAATCATAGTTTGAACCTTTTTGCGCCCCCCCTCCCTTTTTAAAGCATATCTAACGTTTATGCAGGCTGCTATTCTTTTTTTCAACATTTCCATATATGTGCAACTATTTTATATTTGAAACAGGTCAATGAATTCAAGTCAATAGAGAAGTTCAAAATTTTCAATACGAATAATTTGTAAGTCAAAATTGTCATTAATGTGTTAGCATTCACTTGATTTATAGTGCTAATGTGGATCCTATAACAGGTGGGTGAACTTAAAAGCAATCAAAAGGCTTGTGGAAACTGATGCCCTAAAGATGGAGATAATTCCAAACCCTAAGGTTTTCTTCTGTTTCTGCTCTGTCATATGAGGCGATGGAGTCAAAGGTTCAATAGTTAGATGGACAATGTATAGAGAACATGAATGTATTTCTATTTCAGGAAGTGGATGGAATCAAAGTCCTTCAGCTAGAAACTGCAGCTGGCGCGGCAATTAGGGTACTTGTTCACTTACTAATCTATAAGAATTTGTGAATGTCAAATGTGGACTTCATTTGATCTAAAATTTCCACCTCTATGTACCAGTTTTTTGATCATGCTATTGGTATAAATGTACCTCGATCTCGATTCCTTCCTGTGAAGGCAACTTCAGATTTGCTTCTTGTCCAGGTTTCTTTCTTTTATTTTTCAGGTTTATATTTTTGACCAACAGTTTTGACAGGACTAATTAACTCTATTATCTTGCAGTCTGATCTTTACACATTAGAAGATGGCTATATAGTCCGAAATAAAGCTAGAATTAATACCACAAATCCTTCTATTGAGCTGGGCCCAGAATTTAAGAAGGTGAATTTTAATTTGCTTATTGCAGACATTTCATGAGCAAAATAGTTTATTCTTGTTAATATGTTACCCTTCACAGGTTGGGAACTTCTTAAGTCGATTTAAGTCAATACCTAGTATCATTGAGCTTGATAGCCTTAAGGTGGTTGGTGATGTATGGTTTGGTGCCAATATTACTCTCAAGGTATTTGTTTGCAATCTGATTTCTTATCAAACAGTTGTTTCTTCAAATTTCATAGAGGCAACTTATTTGTGTCCATTTTTCATGCTAATTATCTGATGAATTAGCATATTTGGCAAGTACAGGAATTTATACTAGTTCATGAGTCGTGGTCTGAGTTGATTGTGCTGCTGGGACTTGCTTTGGTTGATAGTCTAGCTATATAAAAGTAGGTTGATGGCGTAAGGGTGGTAGCTTAGTAGGTATATGATTATGGCTTGCACAAATCATGATTTTTTAAATGGTACTGCGGGAAATGATCACTGTCCTGTCTTTAATTACACTGGAAAGCCAAAGAACTTTCAGAATTGAAAAGCTTCCATTATTTTACTAGCCAAATTGCATGGTATATTGATAGGAAAATCCACAAGTACATTAAATTTAGTTGCATTAACGGGATCCTTGTAAGATTTTAGTATGGATTGATTCTTCTAATTGTTGCTTTTAATTATTATTATGTTGCCATCTGTTGACCAATCAAGAACTTGGTAACCTAGAAATTAGCAGAATTATGGAATTCAATGAACATGCTTCTGGTCTGCATGTTGATGTGGAATTTTGTGTTGAATGCTTTTGATATGGCTGGTGTGAAGAGGTAAATGAATGCCAGGGTTGATAGGATGAGTTTAACCGAATTGGCTTTAGGCATGTGGAGAAACTTCACTTGTCAAACATATGGTACCGTTATTGAAAACGGTGGATCTTCTGTTTCCTTTCTTACAATTTTCCCTTTTCTTCCGAAATACAATGAGTAGTTCATTTCATCAAAAAGTTATTGCTTCGATACATCGAAATGTAACAATGATTAAAACTAGCGATGCATGTCTTTAAACTTCCTTGGGTTTGGGTAAATGTTACTTACAATCATTGGATTAGGTAGAGGTGAGCTTGTGACTTTACAGGTGCTTATTTTTGTTGCTTTACCGTTTCTTTCTTTTTCAGGGAAAAGTGAGTATTGTTGCAAAGTTAGGTGCGAAGGTGGAAATTCCCGATGGCGCTGTAATTCAGAACAAGGTAAATCGTTAGAATTGACAGATACCTTTGATAAACGCAGAAGCAGTAACAACATACTCGTTTTACTAATTATTATAATTTCAGGAAATTAATGGCCCTGAGGACCTTTGAGAGAGTATTCTCGTGCAACTTTGCTAAGAGAACTTATACATGGTTCACTCCATAGAGCTCCGCTGTATTTTGGTAGGAAAATAAGTGGTTAAAATGTCTAAACTGGGGCATATATTTTGGCAGCCATTTTCTTTTCTTTTTCACGGGAATACTTGGAAGACTTTATCCTTTTACCATGTGATGAAGAGCTTTTGGTTGATTGAAGCTGAAATCTATAGTTGCCCAATAAAATATGTAATAAACGATCTTTACCTTACGTAAAGGCTGAATATATCATATCGAAGATGTTTGTGGTGGATAGTGATTGTGGGAGTCGCACAAGTAAACGCAAGATATTTGACATCTTAGCTAACCAGCCCTTGTACTATTTATGTATTAAGACCAGAAAGTGTGTGAAAGCAAGGCAGAAAAGATGTATGTGACTAAATTTGTGAGATAATACCCAATTAACTAGTCTATTGTAATCGCAAAATCACTTGGTTGAATTTATTGGGTGACATATTTTCGAAGTCGTTGAAATATGAAAATTGAGGAGCTTTCCTTAAAGTTATAAAAGAAGGGCTTCTTCATCTTTGCGGAATATCTCAAAATCGTCTCATCTTTTTTTTTTTTTTAATATTTCACTTGTATTATTTATTTGAAATTGTGAAATATTAATTTAGTAGTGTCTAAAGACTAGGCATAATTAGCTGAATCTCGTTAAATTTTAATATTCTTTATTTATCTATTTAATAGCTATTATCGAATTTAGTTGTAGTGAATTATTGTGTTATTAAATTACATGTTTAAGAAAGTTTTGTCTAAAAAGATTGGGTTTTGAGTGGGATCGCTTGATACCCTTCAGTCTTTTATGAAAATTTATATGGTGTGATTTTTAGTACAATCGTTCACATTTTATTCACCGATGCAATAGTACTCGAAATGAATTTGTTATTATTGGTAGAAATTAACACGAGTTTACGCAATAAGTAGTATCAGACCTAAGGTTTCTTCTTAATATGCTCTGTGGTTGTAGCATGGTCTGATCTTCCACATCAAAAAAGATTTCCTTAGGTTTTTGGCATTTCGCATCGACAGCTATTGAATAGAGATTGTAGCAGAGATGACAGAAGACAAAATTCCACGCCATCCATGTCAATTGCTTCTTCCTTGTTCATTCTGGCGAGAATTACATTGACAAATGCAAGATTTGCAGTGGAGATTTTTGATGGTACCAGTTATTTTAGCATGTGGCAAAATGACGTTCAAGACGCTTCTTTTTAGCAAGGTCTTGACATTTCCATTGAAGAAAAGAAACCAGATTATCTTGAGTAGAAAGATTGGAAGAATATAAATCATTTGACATGTGATACAATTCAATCATATCTTGGTAGAGAGCAAAAGTATGGTTTCTCGAAAGAAACTTCTGCATATAAGTTATGTGACGCGTTGGAGGAAAAATTCTTGAAGAAAAGTAGTTAGAATAAGCTCTATATGAAGAAGAGATTATTCGTTTCTTTTATGTTCTGGGTTCCACTATAAATGATCAAATCATCAGTTTTAATCAGTTAGTTACTGAATTAATGAATTTAGATGTGACATTTGAAGGTGAAGATCTGGCTTTTATATTGCTGAGATCCCTTTTTGAGGAATTTGAGTTTTTTGAAACTACTTTACTATATAGCAAGACTATCGCGTCTCTTAGTGAAGTTACAATTGTTTTGTACAGTCATAAATTGAGAAGGAAGATAAAGAAAAAACGTACAAATAGAGTAGTGGAAGCTTTGGTGATCAAAGGTCGTTCGCAGAACTAGACTAAAGAAAAGAAAGAGAGATCAAAGTCGAGGCCCAAACTAAGCAAAGATGAATGTGCCATTTTTCGGGACGAAGGGCACTAGAAGAAGGATTGTCTTAAGATTAAGAATAAAGGCAAACTTGATAAAGGAAATGTTGTTGCATATTTAAATATAGCTGAGTGTAATGATGAAGACTTAATTTTTTCACTTGCTATTACGTTATCAACTAGCTCTACTAGTGCATGACTACTTGATTCAGGATGTAATCATCATATGTGTCCCAATTGTGATTGGTTCTATGATTTGATAGAACTAGAAGATGAAATTGTTTACACAACAAATGACTTCCCTCTTGCCACACATGAGATTGGTTCCATTAGTTTGAGGAATCAAGATGGATCAATCAGAATCTTGACAGATGTTTGCTATGTGTCGAGTCTATTGAAGAATCTCATTTCTGTAGGGGCCCTAGAAGAAAAAGGTCTTAAGGTGGAAGCAAAATATGAAATGATGAAGATCATCTTTGGTGCACTTGTGGTATTAAAGGGAGTACGGAATAATAATAGATTGTTCCATTATCTGGGTACTGCTATTATTGGAATAGTAGCAGTAACAACTTCTAATGATGACAAAGAGCTAGAAGTAACCAAGTTATGACATATATACTTAGGGCACATAGGTGAAAAATCCTTGAATCAGTTAATAAAGCAAGGAATTTTGAAAGGTGTGAAGACTTGTAAATTGGATTTTTTTTAGCATTGTGTCAGGGAAGAAGAGAAGGTAAATTTTGGAACAACAATCCATGATACTAAGGATATTTTGGACTATGTTCACTTTGATGTGTGGAGACATTCCAAGGCAACTTCTTTGGGAGGAAAATACTATTATGTGACTTTTGTTAATGATTTTTTCGGAGAGTATGAGTGTATACTATGAAGACTAAGGATGAAGTGCTATGAGTTTTCCTCAAATGGAAGAAGATTGTGGAAACTTAAACAGGCAGAAGGATCAAGCGTCTCTGTACAGATAATGATGAGGAGTACAAGAGTGATCCATTTTTAAAAGTTTGAGAAGATAAAGGCATTGTCAAACACTTCACAGTTAGGGATATACCACAACAAAATAGGTGGCAGAGCGTATGAACCAGACATTACTGGAGAAAGTTAGGTGTATATTGTCCAATGCTAGGTTAGACAAAGAATTTTGGGCTGAAGCTGTACATATGCTTGCCATCTCGTCAACTACCTACCATCTAGTGCTATTGGTGGTAAAACGCCATTAGAGAAATGGTTTGGAAAACCTATTATAGATTATGATTCCTTACATGTATTTGATTCCACTGCATACTATCATGTTTAAAGTTGGATCCGAGTACAAAGAAAGCAATTTTAATGGGGATCACCTCTAGTTTGAAAGGATGTTGTCTTTGATGTCTAAAGTAAAAGAAAATAATTTTTAGCAAGAAAGTTACCTTTGATGAATCTACCATGTTAAGAAAGGTGACAATTGAAAATATTGAGAAAACAAATATTACTCTAAAACAGATGGAGTTTAAAAAAAGAATTGTTACCTCAGTAAATAATGAGGCACATGTAAAAACTCTTGTGATAGAAGAGTAGTCAGATGAAGCAGAGGTTCCAACCCAAGAACCTCAACAGCAACATTTACCAATTGCATTGAAAAAGCCAAAAAGGAACACTCAAATACCTGCTTATTATGTTAATATGATGGCTTATGAATCTTCAATTGAAATTGATGACATTCCTACCACTTATAAGGAAGTAGTCCAAAGTTCAGAAGAACATAGTGGAGAATAGCTATGAATGAAGAAATACAATCTCTTCATAAGAATCAGACGTAGAAGCTAGTTAGTCTTCCAAATGAAAAGAAGGCAATTGGATGTAAATGGGTATATGCAAAGAAAGATGGATTTCCTTACAAGAATGATGTTTGTTATAAAGCAAGACTAGTAGCCAAAGGCTACGCTCAGGTAGAGGGAATTGATTATAATGAAGTTTTTTTGCCAGTTGTAAAGCATTCCTCCATTTAAATTTTGTTGGCTTTGGTAGCACAGTTTGATATGAAATTAGTTCAATTAGATGTAAAAA
>JAOQMQ010000007.1:425726-449463 GCA_027563845.1 Erythroxylum subrotundum | reverse complement strand
ACACCTTTGATGAGTGGACCGATCGGCCCATGGGTCGTTGTGACCGAGTCCAGGCCCAACGCGGCCGACCCGACCATCCCTAATTTACGTTGTCTAAGTTAAAATAAAGATCTCTAATAAAAATTATAATTAAGCATTGTGAATGAATAATTAAAACCTAAAGAGAAAGCAAAAATAATCAATGATGTCTAATGAAAATCAAAGAAACTATCCTGGTACGTAGCAAAGAGGCTGCCTTAAGCCCCTCCTTGCGACACAATTAGAGCATCTTAGGGGTTGCATTAGTTCTTAATCGTAAGATTAAGAGAATAGCTAAAAATAAGGCAAATGAAAATAATATGTAAAGAAAAAAAGAAAGCTAATATGATTTGGATTTGGTGAATAAAAAATATAATCACATCCACATAAACATTGTCAAATTTTATACGTATAAGCAAATATTGTTAAAGAAAACAAATTAATTATAATATATTCAAATATTTAATAAGTTGAAATACAAAGAAAAAATAAAAAAATTTACTTTTAAATTATCACTAAAAAGTTAGAGCTGTGAAAATCTTTTACTGTCAATTCTTGATTTGGAGTTTCTTAAATTCATGAGTTGAAGAAATTTTTTTTAAAAAAGCTAGAGAGTAAGAATTACAACTAAATATTTGAAATAAATTTATAAATAGATTATCATAAAAAGTTAAAAGTTAAAACTCCTTGAAAGAATAAAAAACTTAACGTTAAATTTAGAAGTTAAAACAGCACTCTCGATGAAACTCGAAGGAAATTAAATGTTAATAATCTTTTGTTGACAGTAATTAATTTTATTCTATTTTACTTTTTACCAAGATTAAGAGTGAGTGAAATTTTTCTCCAAAAAAGTGTGAGCTTTAAGCATGTTGTCCTTGCCAAAATTTGTGATGTACTTCAATTTGAATGGCAAAAGCAACCTGTAGGTATATGCTTGCTGGGATATTGATGTTAATGTCAGATTTAAGAGTTGAAGGAGACTGAGAGGGACATAAAGAATATATTATCTTAAAACAGTCATCTTCCTTTCCATTCACATTACAGAAATTGAAGGGATCTATATAAGTGGTGACGTACGAATAACGATGAAGCGATTGAGTTTCTTTAGAAAGAGAGGGGATGTTTAGAGTGACAGGCGGGATCCACAACAAGTGTGAAAATGAGACCATTCCTGTCAAGCATGAATTTGAGCCGCAATCATCTGATCTTGGCTTACCGTAACTGGTGCGCACTGGATTGTAAGTTGCTTTAAGTTTCCCTCCTTCCAATTAAGTTTTGTCCACTTATAGCATTCTTCCGTTTATCACGCCTTCCTTCCTACTCTTAGTGCTTAAAAAGCATTAGGAGGAATGTTAAATGGACCCATGTTTTTTTGATTGTCTATTTAGTTAGCGTCTTCAACATACGAAGACGAGACAAGACGGAATAGAACAAGACAAAATAGAACAAGAATTGGAGACAGTGAGATATTTGGTTGCAATGGACAGAACATAAAAAATTGTCTTCGTCTTGAGAACAGAAATGTCACATCTTACCGGATACTTTCTCCGGTGACATCTTAATGGTTATTTATCTCCTAATAATTCCCATATGCATTTTTTATAGATAATAAAAACATAATCCAGCGTTACATCTGTTAAGATTTGAATCAAGAGAGTTGACAAGGTATGATCTCCTTAATAATCTGAATTGATAATTATTAAATTAAATAAAGTTGCAAATAAAAAGTTACCCGGTAATGGCCATGATATCAAACAGGACCAAAGACTCGCGAAGGTGAGATCAGATCTTCTGTTCCAATTATAATATTCCTATTATATTCTATTAAATCTTATATTAGTCACGAGTAGAACTGAAGAAAGAGTATTAGTAAAAGCATCCATCAGGAAGACGTCTAAACAATATAACGTGGCTTTAAAAGAAAGAGTTAATTTGAGACATAAGATCATCACTTAATACTAAAGCAGCTAACAAGCAATCTTCTTAAACGCTTGCCGCACTGGGGAAATGATGCATACAAGTCTACTGTAATATGGATTCTGACGAAAAACAAAAAGGCTTGCAACCCCTATTCAACCAGCAGGCCCAATGCGAGGAATCTGAAATTTGCTTCTCGATTCACTTAATTAGATGTTTGTCTTCCTTCCATCATGTCATTGAATTTAGTTAATGGGCTTTAGCTATGCAAACCCCATTATTGGAACAAATGGGAAGATGATACGAAGTGCAATTAAGGTAAAACCCCAAATCGCCAGAATGTAAAAACCAGTAACTATCTTATCGTGCAGAGTAAAAATTACAGCCAAGAGAAACACAACTGAAAGAGAGGAGTGTGTTAAAGCAAAATGTAACAGAACCTAAGCTTTCACAACCCCCTTCCCCTTCTTTCCTGTTCTGCTCTCCTTTATTTCCTTGCAATAAAAATGCCCAAATCACCATTTCGAGCTTTCCTTACTCCTCTTTGCCTGCAACAATAAAAGTCAGATATAACCTTCAGTCAAGTTTCAACAATTCCAAGTGTTAACAAGTTAAAGAAATAACAAGTATCAACAATTCCAAGTGTAAGTGAAAGATTCAACAAATATAAACCTTTAAAGTAAAACATCAAATTCATGTTACACAATATTATGGAAGCTCAATTTCTGATGGAATCTCTGTTCTTCTAACCATTTATGAGGAATCAAATTGTAACATTTATGCAAGAATTTCAGTTCTTAAACGTCAAAAGAGTTTGCAGCATCAATACCAATCTAGTTCCATGCAAAGTTTTTGAGAACTTGCACACTTTTACGCTTTGATAGCAAGTCTTGTTTTTAGCTCCTCAGCCACAGCATCTATGAACTCTTCAGTGTTGAGATAATGGTCTCTGGTAAGCCTACATCGGAGATTCGAAGCACATTATGATCATGAGATCACATGTAATACACACTGTAAAAGTTTAATAAATACTCACTTAGATCCATGTATAATCAGAGCAAGATCCTTGGTCATCTTGCCCGATTCTACTACTCCAATACAAGCTGCTTCTAGTTTCTCAACGAAATCCAATAGTCTAGCATCGTCATCCAACTTAGCCCTGCCAATGAGAACGCAACATTATCATTCTATCCAACTCCCAAAGTGTAAACAGTATTTCAAATTTGGAAGATCTATAAGTACAGACTAACAGAAGAACAATCACCTGTGTGCAAGTCCACGAGACCAAGCAAAGATAGAAGCTATGCTGTTAGTGCTGGTCTCACCACCTTTCTGATGGACCCTGTAATGCCGAGTGACTGTACCATGAGCTGCTTCAGCTTCTATAGTCTTTCCATCCGGGCACACCTAAAAGCATACCAGACTTGATGAGGGATGAGAGACCAAATAATGATCATCCAAATGCCTAGAGAAAAGTTCAGATATGTTTACGACTTGATGCGCATATGTAAAAAGGTCGACTGTCCGATTGTTCTGGGAAATAAAATCAAAATTTTTTTCTAGATATCCATGTGCAAAAATGGGGAGCTTAGTTGTTCCCATTTAGGATCACCAAGTATGTAGAATAATTGAATGATGTGAGACAAATAAAACAAAAGAAAGAAAATGCAATTCGAATAACACTGCAATTATAAGTATGATCTTTCAAGTTACTTTCCATTTTTTGTTCCTTTTTTGCAATACAAAGCGTATCCTAATGACTAAACAGCATGAGATATAAACAGAACGTTTATCTGAGACATACCAGTACAGAGGTCATCAATCCAAGGGATCCAAAGCCTACAAAAATATAACAACAATTCTTATCTCAGAAGCAATTAAGCTACAATACACTTTGTGACTTTTTAAAGCGATGAAAAAAAAGCAGGATAAACTGCACAACTCCCAAAACACCAAAAACAACAAAAAAGCAGTTTCTAAATGTTGTTTCTTCAAAACTTATAAAAGCTTTTTACATACCCTGAGCTAAGAAATCACTCTGCACATCTCCATCATAGTTCTTGCATGCCCAAACATAACCACCTTCACTCTTGAGAGCATAAGCCACCATATCGTCAATGAGTCGGTGTTCATACCTTCAAGTTAAATCGCGCAGATTAATGACAAATACATACACATTTGTAGGAGCAATCGTCTTGCATCAAGTAGATAAGAGACGTACCATATCCCAGCAGCCTCAAATTTTGATTTCCAGTTGGCTTCATAAACTTCTTGAAATATATCCTTGAATCTTCAGTTAATAAAACACAAAGAAAATGCAAGAAACAAGAGCAAGAGGAACAGATGATATGTCAAAACAAAACAATAAAGTTAAAGTCCAAATAGATGACAAAATGTCAGAACTGTCATACCTTCCATCATACTTCTTAAGGATAGTGTTTTTTGTACTAAGATAAAGTGGCCATTTTTTCTGGTAAGCAGTATTCATGGAAGCATCAGCAAATGCACGGATGGACTGCATTGCACGTCAAACATCACAGACAAATTATTGACCAGTAATTTGGCTTCAAGAAAGTCACCAATAAATCTGCAGTCATACCTCATCAGTGTTATACATGGTTAATGCAACACCACCAGCACCTGCAAAGTCAAAAACCTCAAACTCTGTCTTCTTGCCTTCTCCTTCTGGTACTGTAAGATTAAAAAACTTATCAACAAAAAAATAAGAAAAGGTAGAATGTTGAACAGGGTGACAAATTCTACATTCTAGAATTAATTGATTGTCCTACACAGTAACCACACATGACATGAGAATCTACAAGCTTTTAGCGTCTTATATTTAGAGAAACATATAAAAGGATGTCCTTTTTCGTTACAAAATCTCGTTTTTGTCAATATCCCAATCAAAGGAATAATTGGAAATGTTGAATTGAGTTTCTTCATAGTATTATCTATAAAAAAAATCTATCATTAAAGTAACCAAATAATGCTTACAAACAAGGTCCTCCACTCTCCAACAAGGAGCACTGACCAAAGTGAAGAGTGAAGAGACAAAGTTTAGAGTGAATCAAAGAGGTCAAGAAAAGAAACATTTACCAAACACCAATTTGAGTTTGCCAGCTCCTTTAATAACTGTATCAGTTGCTCGATATTGATCACCAAAAGCATGTCTTCCAATGCAAATTGGCTTTGTCCAACCTGACAACAAAGAGAAATCAGCATTGTTCAAATCCATAATCCAAAAAGAGGTCTGATATATGCTCAAAAGAAAGAAAAATAGAAGATACCTGGTACCAACCGGGGGACGTTTTTGCAAAGAATTGGCTCTCTAAAAACAGTGCCTGTTGTACATACCAAAAAGTTTTTCAACCAAGTTTCATTCTTGCTGCAAAGAAAATAAAGGGAGAGGAGTAGACATAATAAAAGAAACAATAGCACGTGCAAAGACTCACCATTCAAAATATTCCTAATCGTTCCATTTGGACTCCTCCACATATGTTTCAAGTTAAACTCCTTGACACGAGCTTCATCTATTGAAACACATGAATGTAAGATTTCCCCAATTTTGAATTCAAATTACTATGCCTGCAAAGATCTGCCAACACAGGTGGATGATTGGTCATCCTAGGAACAATATCGACACATACCTGGAGTAATAGTGGCACACTTGATTGCTACATTGTACCTAAAATGATAATCAAAAAGTCAAAGACAATAAAGGACTTCAGTGAAATCACAATTGTTAAGGTAGAGGATAGGATAAATCCTTAGCCAACAATATAGGAGCACTTACTTAAGAGTTGCTTCTGCACTTTCAATTGTAACCTTATCATCAGTGGCATCACGGTGAAGAAGGCCAAGGTCAAAGTACTTTATGTCCAATTCCAGAAAGGGCAAAATAAGCTGCGCAAACATAGAAAGCAAGCAATTTAGCACATGCCTTCAATTAGAAAACCAGAGGGAATGGAAGATAGACGCAATAATACCTTATCCTTTATAGATTTCCAGATAACTCGAGTCATTTCATCTCCTACATCACGATAAGACGCAGAGAAAAAGAAAAGCATGAGAATGAGAGAGATAGAGAGAGGAGAATAATGATTTTGACAACAGCAACAAGATCAAATTAGCAACAAATGAAACTATGATCTCCTAGCTAAAAAGCTTTAAAAAATTAAAACACTACATGTCTTAAATATTCCTGAGTTCAATAGCTTTATGCTTTCTTTCTCTTCCTTCAGAATTCAGCAAAGCCAGTTGTTCTTTGCATCAATGAATTATAGCAAACACGGCAAAGTAAGAGCGGATATAAGATTCTTCATTTGCAATAATACAAAAATAACTAATAATTAAAACATATCCCATGCATTTTTATATATAACAATCAAAATCTTAAAATTAGAAGCTACAAACTAAAAGATCTGAAGGTAATTTAAGTTGAGTTGTATCTGAGCAGAACCCTTCTCTTTCAGTTTTTCATAAAAATGTGTTTCAACAAAAAGGAATTCAAGAAAGAGAAGACATATATTGAGTAAGAAATAGCACTTACTGCTAGAAATGAAACAGAAATGGGAAAAAAAATGGCAACAACAGCATTTAGAGAATTCATTTCTAACGTCCCAAGTCAATAGAAGTGCTTAAAGGACTACAAAAACAAAAGCCAAGAAGGAGAGGTGTATCATTGTGAACAGCTGAATAGTACATCACATAGCGGAACAATCAACTTCTATGCCAACTCCATTTTCATTCGTTAGAATCATACAGATCTTCAATTGCTTTCTTTTATTTCTTTTTGTTTTTGAAGTTTCGATTTATACTGATTTTTGGGTCTTAAGGTCAAAGTTGAAGTCAAAGAGTTTAAGATATTAAGCACAAGATCTAAGTACTGGAAACAAAAACCAAAACTTCATTTGATATATATCAGAAAGCAAATTAAGATGATATAACCATAACGCAGAAAAACAGTAGTCAACCTCCTTCCAATCTCCCATATTATTATCGAATAACTATTTCCATCATATTATATAAAACAGCCCCATTTTCAAAAGCAAAAGACGAGAATAATGACTTTTTATTTCCATTTTTTGTCAAACAATAGCACAACACAAAAAAAATTTAAAGAAAAAAGGAAGATCCCCTTATGACAGGACCCACCGGCCATCCATTGATCTCCCCGAGATCATAGAGTGGTAACAGACTAACAGTAGTAATATAGCAGCAGGAGGGGGAAAGAAAAACATCTCACCGTCCATCTCAACAATGGGGTTAGCGACCTTGATCTTCTCAAAAGCCATAGTGTTGTGTGTTTGCTTTAATCTGCTGAATGACAGAAAAGGAAGAGATTGAGGAAAATATGAGTATGAGAAGAGTAAACACAAACACACGCACCTGATTGTGGGTTTAAAACAAAGGCGAGACTCTTGAGAGTTTGGTGAAATGCGCAGACAGACGGCACTAATGGAAATAAATTATTTTCATATCTGCCTGCTCCTTTGTATTTGCCCTTCTATCTTCACCATATTACCTTTTCCCCACCCAATCTTCCCTTTCCATTTTTACAAAGACCTATTCTTTTTCTTCTTTTTTTTTTTTCAGTTTTTACAGCATAGCTTTTAAGTCTCTTTATTATTTATTAGGTCAGGGTAGGACTGCGTACTATCGAATCTTCTCAGACCCTATATTTTAGTGGGATTTTAACCGGATATCTTTTAAAGTCTTCACTTACAATTAGGTTAAGTGTGGTAAAAATAGATTATGTTCTCTTAAAAGTAATATTGAATGATAAAAGTATTTGAATAAAATATCAAAAAATATTAATTTCATATTTATAATACATATGTATTTACTAAAATTTATGAGTTTATATATAATTTACACTCATCAATATAATATTAATTTTCTAGTTTTAATATATATTGTTATTGTTAGTTAAGTCCTTTTATTGTTACTAATTTCATAATTAAGTCATTTAAATTAAAGTAAGATGATATATTAATTGTGTAGGTGACATTATGATTCTCACACTATCACATTGACTCAAAGTAATAATAGCACATTAAGATATCATGTGTATCACTATAAATTAATATGATATTTTATACGTGCATGCAATGCAACATCATAATTATATTAACGTGATATATAATATTTATATTTTTATTAAAAATATTTTCTAAAGAGTTTTAAAAATGGTAAAAGTGTCATAACATGTAAATATGAGGAGTAGGATGGGCGAGAGAATGGGCGTAGGAAGGAGACGTTCTTTTGTTGTCATTGAAAATTGAAAGTTCGTCGGTCAACTACTCCCCTCGGCTCGCCTAACTCTTGTTTCGAATAAAGATCTGCAGAGAAAGTTGGGCCACGCCAAGCACCAAAAAGAAGTATCTTTCTTTACGTATGCACTTGTTAAACTATCCCTTATCTGTCAATTTCTCTCATTATTCATATATGTTCCTTTCAACTCTATTGAAAACAAAACCATGCCAATTGGCTCATTTTGAAACAAGCATCCCAAATTACACAAATGAGAGAGATGCTTCAATTTTGAGACCTTTTTTATAATCCTTATTGAATGATAACTTTAACATTAAAAATGAGTTCAATTAACTTTTTAGTATAAGGGTAAATACATTATTATAAATTCTCAATTAAATTATCATTTTAAATGACTATTAACACATTTCTTTAACTTCAACCTATTTACTTGATTTGAAGTCGGTAAAGTATTCATTTATTCACACTTTTTTGCTTCTTTTATTAATGTAGGATAATATAAATGATTAAAAAATTATATTTAACTCACTTGTATGTACAACTTATATTAAAAAAAATAACTCAATTGTATGTACAACTTATATATATATAAAATGATGAAATCAAAATTTCATTCCCAAAATTTATCAAGTAAACTGAAACTATCTTAATTAAGAATCAATTTTATAATAAATTATCTTGACAAATATTCTTTTAAAGTTAAAGATTTTCAAGAATTGTCCTATATTAAACAACTTTATAAAAAATTTGATATGCGTAAATACTTAGTTCCCTCGTTCACTATTAAGTTTTACATGGTGTTTAATGTACATAATATACAAGAACAATAAAAAAAAACAGAGGAAGTAAAAGTAAAATAGGAGAATTACTTCTCTGATACTAAATAGGAGAACATTACAAGATTTGTTGAATTCTTTCAAAAATCATTTTTCATTAAACTTTTGTCTTAAACAATCATGATATTACATAAATTAAAAACAAAATAAAAATATAATATCAGTAAAAAACATTAGTTTTAGGCTAGTAGAGTTTTGATGTTAGATCAATGGGCTCGGTCTTCAGCTTTGGCTCCATAACTACTGGCTTAATCTCCCCATTTTCCTCAATCTCTGACTCTGACTTTGGGGTTGTAATCTAAGATGGGCAAAATGGTGGGTAGATGTGCTATTGAAGTGTTTGGAGATGAAGGTGGCATAGGTGATATCTCCTACTCCTCATCCTCATTTTAATCTCTATGTATGAACATGTCCTCTATTACTCTTACTGATGTTTTGATCAATGCAAAATACTATCCATGTGCTTCTATTCGTAGCTTAATTATACTTATAAACCTTAAAATGTTTGAATTGAATGGGAGAGGAGTGAAAACATCCGTCAAATCTCTTAACGTATACCACTCCTAATCTCCTCACCAATTTGGTTATAATTAACGCGCCTTTGATTATATCAAAGTTTAATTGATGAAAGTAGCTTCTTTTGAGCTAAATGAATGTGTGCCTCAAATGGCATCACACTCACTTTCTCATGCAATGGAGGAGGAATAGGTCCCGATTAGTCATTGCATTAATGTCCTTATATCATGCACATAAAAAAATGTAGGAGAAACTTATGTATATACCTTATGATAGGGAAATTAATCTAGAAGCCTAAGACCTTATTGGAGTTAAGACTTTATTGGAGAATTAGGTTTCACCATGGCCACCACATCCTAATACAACAATGAATGGGTAATAGGAAAATCCATTCAACTTTGATCTAGTCAATATGCATACTATGCACGTGCTATTTTATATAGAACCCCATGTGGATGCTAAATTGATTATAGATGAAATGATCTTTGATGCCCTCTAGTTGAAATTATATCATTGACTCATCATCCTAAGCAATTTATCCACCTAGAATGTGCATATAAACTGTAGGATTATCTCAATACACTAGATCTCAAATATCAAAGAATTCCAACCAACTATCAAAAGCAATCATCATTCATGTCCTCGTCTCCAAATTCATCTATCTTAAGACTCCATAATCTATATAGCAGTTAATCTTTAAACCCTAACTTTAACCAATTATCATCTAAACATAAAAACAATTAAATTTAAAAATGGAAACCAATCCAAACAAACAAGGAGCAATAACATGGCATGTCATCAAACAACCCTTTACAACTCTCACATAATTCAAAAATTCTTGCCCATTCAATCCACAATGAGAATTATATGAAAACTAAATTCTAGGTAAAGGAACATAATTTGAATTCAACACAATTAAGGATGAAAACACATAAGAAAATGCTTGAATTTCACCAAAAGCACTATGATATAGGAATTGGTATTCTTAAATAATAATAAATAAGCCTCTAAATTTGATGTTTGATGCATAAGAATGTGATAGAATTGAAGTGGGTAGGTTGAATTTAAGTTAAGAGATCGAAGAGAAATGAGATTGTTGAGAGAAAATCAATAAAATGGTTTGTGAATGTTCATTATGAGCATTGACTACAACTTTAAATTACGATTAAACATAAAGCCTACACAGTGACGTGTTAAATGTTATATTGGTAACGTAGGTACAAAACAGTTTAATGTTTAGGGAAATGGGATTAACACAGTAACTATAAGGGGTACGTTGGTTAAATGGGTGAACATGTGATGTATATAGGTCATTATTTAATTAAAAAAGTGGTTACATAGAGACAACATTGGTCCATGTGTATCCATTTAATTAACACTTAAAGAATTAGAAAAAGCTGAAAACAAATACAGACCAAACATGCCTTGTATTATAATCGTGTTAACTACAATTAAAAATAAAATTTTATGTTATAATGGAAACATTTCAATGACACTCATTATGAGTTTGCAGCTGAAAGTTGAAATGTTAGGTTGGGATTGTCGACGGATAGATTCCAACCTTTTGATCAATCTGGCCAGCAATATTCATCATGGCCGATCATAATTACTCTTTATAATTTGCCTCCATGGATGTGTATGAAAGAGGCATATATGCTCTTGACAGTGATTGTTCCAGGGCCTACAAATCCAAAGCATAAATTGATGTATTCTTACAACCATTGATATCTGAATTGTAACATCTTTGGGAATATGGTGTTGAGACATATGATGTGTCTCTGAAACAAAATTTTGTGTTGAGAGCAGTTTTGATGTGGACTATTAGTAAACACATGTCATTCGCAATCCTCACGTCCAGTAGAGTAGCATCTAGTAGACGGTCTACAACCAATGAAGTCCATGAGCTTTGGAGCACAGTGCAGACATTGGCAACTCAGTTGCAATAGTTGATGGAGTATATAGCTCAACTCCGTAATGAGATAGATGAGTTAAAGGGTAGGGGTAGCTCCTCATCGCAGCAATCGGAGCATCTACGGTCACCAAAGCAGTAGTGTACTTGTAGTCATTTCATTTGAATTATAGATACTTATTATGTACAATTTAATGTTTTTATTATGAATTAAGATAATTTAAACTTTATATCATCAATCAAATTTCTGTTTAAACAAATTAATTGTATAAACAAATAAAACTATTATACACAGATAATTCATATATGTTTAAATTATACATCAACCATAAGATCACCAAATACAATTTAATGATGGGATTTTAAATTTTTTTTACTTTACCGACGAAAAAAAAGTGCGTCGATAAAATTAATTCTATTTACCGATAGAAAATAACAAACCGTCAGTAATATTGGCATTAAGTAACAGACGAAATAAACAATTTCGTTGCCAACTTTACCGACAGGATTTGTCGTAGAATAACAAACATAACCGTCGGTAATGTTGTAATAAACTTACCAACGGAATAACCAATACCGTCCGTAAATCTTTCAACGGACAAATTTTGACCGTCAAAACTTTACTGACGATCAACCGCACAAACAACCGTCGGTATATTCACCGGCGGTTACATAAATTGTCCGTCGGTATATTTACTGACGGATATTCTGATATTTGTCAGAAATTATTACCTACGGTCGTTTCTATAACGCCTTGGTTCGTCGGTAAATTCCGTCACTAACCTGGCTTGTCGACGAAATGTTTAGGTTTTTTGTCAGTAATATTTGTCGCTAAACGACATTTTTCTTGTAGTGTTAAGTGATTGAAAAACACTTATAAATATGTGTAAAATACATCTAAAAACTTCTTGATACCAAAATCAATGAGAAAAAACCTATTTATAGTGTTTTAGAACCCTTCCTAACCGTTGGATCCAAGAATTAGCTATTATAATGACTATATGTAAAGCACTGGTCAACCAACAGGCACTAGATTCACTAGCTGTTGAAATTTTGGTTAACCAACAGATATATTGGATAACCAATATGGCACATTGTTTGACCAATACATTAACCAATATTATAACAAACTTAAGATATATCAAATTTAATAAATTTGACCTATATTAGTCGACCATTAACCCATATAGGTCAACTAATCTCCCAAAAAATATGATTTTAACAACTTCAAATCACTAAAACCAATTTGTTTAGTGTGATTATGATTTAAACACTTCCTAAAATTTTGTCTAAAGTTTGTTTGGAAGATCAAGACACTTTTAAATTAAAACTGAAAGCTTTAATGCCTCTTGATGAATGGAAAGACTCCTACAATAAATTGAAATGAAATATTTATACAAGAAATGAGATTACAGTTAACGTTATAAAGTAACGAATGACCTTGGTAAGTTTTGATCTTCATTTTAATAGTTGTAAGCTTCAACTTCTCTTTATCAACTTGTTAAGCTATCTTTTTAAGTTTATAACTTTATTTTATTCTTGTTTTGCTTTTGATCAAAATTCTAAATTCATTAGTAGTAATTATGCTTTGTTATCATCAAAAGATTAATTGGAACTTCCCTTAGTTCAACATTTTCCTCTTGAATTTGACTTTCCTTTTTTTCCCTTTCTGTATAGCTTGCCTGATTCATCCTTTTTTTTCAACAGTAAAAGATATGAATTAGCCCCTAACATTTCTTAAAAAGTATAAGATAGTCCCTACAATTATCTATGGTATCACGTTACACCTTAATGTTTTTAAAATGACACTAGTAGTATCTTAAATCCTAACCGAATTAAATTTTTAGCAATTTTTAGTATAGTAGTCATAAATTTAGCCTCTATCATGTCACATTGAATGTACCATACATTGATGTGATGTTAAAAATGATTTCTTTAAACACTTCTTAAAGAAGTGATTATCACCTTAATGTTTCACAAATGGTATAAATAAGTCACTATTGTTATCTCTGTTACCATGTTCAAGGTACAATGACTACTATTTTAGTAACATTAGGGTGTAATGAGCACTATTTTAGTAATATTAGGGTGCAAAGTAATAAGAAAGTAATGATAAGGACTTTTTTGTGGTATGTTGAGGTATAAATCACATTTTTAACCCCTTTTTTTGAACAATTTGTCTTAAGATGTCTATGTCTATGTTATTTATAATTATAACATTGGACATTACTTTTGTAGTTTTTTGAGCTCCTTAGAATGCTGGAAATCAATTTGCTTCTTAAAGTGTTTTTTTTTGTGCTAGTAAACCACCTATATATGCTATAAGATTCACTTTTCCCTTAGCCTCTTCTAACACTTCCTTTTTATTGGCCAAATAATTCTTCCTTAACCTGGAGTGCCTTATTATCACTAAACTTATTTAACCTTGCCCCAAGTGCCTGTAAAGAGCCCATAAGATCATGAAAAGAAAACATAGTCAAAATTTTAAACTCTTCACTGGTAATAACAATATGATCAAACTTTGGAGTTATAAACTCCTTAAAACTTTTGCAACGATAGTTGGATCACCAATTTTCTCTTCAAAAGACCTTATTTGACTCATAATAGTGGACACTCTTGATAGTAGATCTTAGCTAATTTCCCTAATCTTCATAAGTAAGGTTTCAAACTTGTGTCAAAGAGTCTAAAATTTCACAAATATTACCTTGGATGACCCGTAAAAATCCTTTTATAAGATTTGTCATGCTTCCTTTGATGTGGTTGCAGCGATAATATGAGAGCACATAGACTCTTGGACAACCTATTATATGAAGAATAATGCCTTTAAGTTTTTCTGTTATTTTGTCTCAACGTTCCCTCTTCATATGGGTCAACAAACCCTTCATCTACCAAGTCTCACAAATCTTGAGAGTTAAACAAAGTCTCCATCTTTTTGATCCAAAAGTCATTACTCTCTCTTTTGACAAATGAGAATCAAAGATTAAAACATGCTAACTTAATTTCTATTTGTTGCCAAGTGGAAGTGGTGCTTTGATACTACCTTTATTAAGAGTTTATTCGACCTTATTTAATAATAACTAACAAAGAAAAGATAGTAATAATAGCTGTAGATATTTTAAGCTATAATATATTAAAGACAAGAATGAATTAAAGAGAAGCTTACTAAAACACTCGTACTTTATTCATAACTTATATTGTGTCTTATATAGGCATACCTACAACTTAAATAGCTAAAATTACTTACTTAACCATAATTAGAAAAACAAAGAACCATAACTAACAAACTTTTTTTTAAATAGATAGTAGACATAACGAAATACTTTAACTAAAATGCTAGAAATTAGAAACATAACTAACAACTACAACTTGATTAAAAATTAATTTTGAGTCAACATTTTAACATTTTGCTTGAACAATCCCATCAACCATTGTTGTCTGAAGTCTAAAATGCCTTGATCCACTTATGAGACTTTGTATGGATGCTTATACAACTGAACAATGATCACGAATTACGATGTTTGAGGGTCCTTTCACAGGCAAATCATCAAGGTTCTGATTATTTTCTTTTAAAATTATCATAAGGGAGTGTATGCATCATTTCATATGACTTATAGTAGTCTTAAAAGGCCTCCCGACTTGGTACCATGGTCTTTAATAAGAAAGATCTATTCGGTTCTTGGCATTAAGGCATGGGGACTTTTCAAGGGTAACGGAGAGGTTGTTGGTGGAAGTAGCCATGTTTTCCCACCATTTGTTTGCTAAAGAAGCAGCTAATAAAGAGGAAGATAATAATAGTAGTAAATTGGCAAAGTTTACAAGGATTAAAAGACTTGGTAGCTTCTCTGCTCTCCTTTATGCTAAGTCTCCTTTCTAAGTTAGGTTCTCATTTCCAGTTACGTGCCACATGAGTATTACTAGAACCTTTGATACATCACTAAAGGGGATGTATATTGTTAGGATTTATTTTTTGCATTTTAATTGGACATGAAAATTTCCTTAATAACTTTTGAAGATATTCCTAAATTGGTGGTTGCGTATTAGAAGGTGCTTGGAATTTGATTTGGAAAGATAATCCTAATAAGCATTATTTTCGGGTTGGTGGTTGCGTATTGGAAGGTGCTTGGAATTTGATTTGGAAAGATAATCCTAATAAGCATTATTTTCGGGTTGATCTTTATCTGATATTGTCCTTGTTTGAATATGATAAGGGAAGAAAATAAAACCTAGTTGTGTGGGTGCTGGAAGTTGATCTTCGCAGCTCACGTGATATTGATTTTTTTGGAGTTTGGGTGGCTGTCAACTTAATTATGATTTTTGGAGAAACAGATAAAAAATTTGTTGCTAGAGGAGTCTGTGCATATACTCTTGCTTTTTTGGTGAACCACGTTGCAGAGTAGTCTGCTGATTTGCTGTTGCTCTATTTTTTGTTTTGATCTTCTGTTTGAGCTAGTTTCGTGGGTCTTCTCAGAGCAGCATTGTTTCACTGGTGTTATCTCTAATAAGCAGTTCAAGGTTTATGCGCAGTCGCTGTTTTTGCTGGGTTCTTGATTGATGGTTGCAACACTAAGAAGGCTTTGTCATAGATGAGTACACATATAGTTGGTGCTGCTACTTGGCTATTTTGGTGAAGAATTCCAGATCTAAAATTATTGCATTCTTATTTTATTTGTCTTTGTTTTTTAGTAGAAATATCTAGAAAAATCCTCTGACGAGGTTAACACGAGTCGGTCGTGTTATTGGGTGTGAAGATCTTTCACGGGTAGTTAGGTTGTGGGTCGGTTACATAGATTGGGTCTTACGGGGTAGATCAATCTTGTGTAATTTTTGTGAACTACAGTGAAAGAATTTAATCTGGGTGAGGGCCCCGCAGACGTAAACAAAGTGTGCCGAACTGCGTTACCAAACGTCGGTGTCTTCATTATTTTGCAGTTGTGATCTTTATTTACTTGCGCGAAGAAAAATTTGGGAATAGTCTGTGAATTGATTAACGATTTAATTATTTCATATATGCATAATCTAAATTCATATATGCAACGATTTAATTATTTCAGAATGCGTATAATTGAAAAATTAAATTCTAAAATTAAAAGCTTTAAATCCAACAAAATCTAATAATGAGGTGAAGTTTTGGAGCAGAAGAAAAGTAGGTTCATCTTTCATTAAAAATTATTAAATAATAATTTTAGTTATTAAATTATTATAAACTTAAGAAGAAAAACTTTAATAAAATTTTAAATTAAAAAATCAATCATCAATTCCATGTTACTCAGTTAACATACTACATTGTATAGAATAATAGTTCTGTAATAAAAATTTAATATAAACCTAAGAGTTTAAAAAGTAAATAATAATATTTTATAATATTAAGTTAAGAGGTGGTATAAAAAATGAGTTATTTTAAATTTCATCTTTAACTAATTTAATTTTATCTGCTATTAAAACAATTTCAATCATCTTTGTACATAGTCTTATCTTCAAGAAAATAAATACATTCTACCGCATTTAAGGGGAACATATCATCTATTCCCATTATTCTATGCCTACCATATTTCATGAATATCCATCCATCCAATAAATAAGACCCACAGAAATTGGATGGATGGATGCTTATGAAACAAGGTAGATACAAAATAACAAGAACAAGTGATCTGAATCTGCATTTAAGATGGCTCAACTTTTCATCATTTCAAACATTCTATAGCATTTATTATGCTCCTTGTACTTTCGATATATTCTATTACGGTCCTCTAGAATGAGAACAAAGATAAATTAAGAAGAAGAAGAACTAAGTTCATACCTGGAATAAATGAAATTATCAGTAATCATGAATTCAACAACTATAAAGATCAAAAAGAACTAAAAATTTAGGAGCTCAAGGCTTACTAAATGCTTGATTATTATACCAATGACAGAAGTTCAAATCCTCTTTCCAAAATAGCTCTGTTCAATCATATTCAATGTTCAAAACGATATCGTTTTGGCCATTGAATGTGAGTTTAGAGATTATCCAACTTCGTCGTGTTGACCATTGGACGTGAGTTTAGAGATTATCCAATTATCAGTAATCATGAATTCAGCAACTATAAAGACCAAAAAGAACTAACAATTTAGGAGCTCAAGGCTTACTAAATGCTTGATTATTATACAATGACAGAAGTTCAAATCCTCTTTCCAAAATAGCTCTATTCAATCATATTCAATGCTCAAAACGACATCGTTTTGGCCATTGAATGTGAGTTTAGAGATTATCCAACTTCGTCGTGTTGACCATTGGACGTGAGTTTAGAGATTATCCAACTTTATCCAATGGTCAAAAAGATGTTATTTTGAGTATTGGATAGGATTGGACATAGTTATTTTGAGCAGAGGATCTGAACAGCATTGATAGACATACCGACAATATGAGTCTACATGTTGGCAAGAGAAAAGGTAAGGTAAATACAAGAAAATACCCTTAAAGTAAATTTAATTAATTTTATTGAAATATATAATATATGAAAATCGATTTAACTTTGAAACTCAGTAATTCATATACACTTAAAATGGGTAAATAATATTTATGACAATATGGTAAGTTGATATTTGGTGAGTTTCTTGAAATTGATTTCAATATTAAAGATTGCATCCCAACCGAGTTCAACCTTTGCATGATGAAAAATGAGTATGTAGCTTTATTACTAATTGGACTAGGTAACGATATCTTCATCGTTTCATGTCCTAACAAAAGGAAAGTTTCTATACTAATTGGTCTATGCATCCATGGTTGTGAGGTGACCAATTTGTATCTATATACACAGAGATAATGGGACACTAGCTAAAGCAAAAATGAAATAGACATGTTGAAATGGTAATTAAAGAGCACAGTAAATTAAGTTTGATTTGTTCTATTCTATTGACAAGTCTCTTTTAATGGCGACCATCACGCGAAGCAACGCCTATAATGAGCCCCAAAACCGAGATAACAGGTTGAGGTTACTGGTATATATATACACCAGCCAGTTTTTTTGTAGGTGATAATTAAGGGAGGGACACAAGCAACAGTGTTCTACATTCTCCTGATTACTTATAAATAATCTCAACATCTGGATCTGCTGATTAATAAACATGGCTCTCTCCAAGACCGCACTAGACACTGATCTCTCCGTGCATTCCACTTTCGCTTCTCGATATGTCCGAGCCTCGCTTCCAAGGTAATATGATATCTCGCTGAATTATTGTAACGAAACCTGTTCGTGTAGATGAATTAGAATAGTGATATAATGGATGTGTATATGAGCATCAACAGGTTTAGAATGCCGGAGAATTCGATACCAAAGGAAGCAGCGTATCAGATCATCAACGACGAGCTTATGTTGGATGGCAACCCAAGGCTTAACCTTGCATCGTTTGTAACAACATGGATGGAACCTGAATGCGACAAGCTGATCATGGCAGCTATTAACAAGAACTACGTTGACATGGATGAGTATCCTGTTACCACCGAGTTGCAGGCAAGGCATCAGTCATCACTCGTTAATTTCCCATTTTAAATTTCTTCTTCTCTAAAGCGGAGTTGGGGTAATGGGTGTTGCAGAATCGATGCGTAAACATGATAGCTCATCTATTTAACGCACCACTTGGAGAATCAGAGGCTGCCATTGGAGTAGGCACTGTGGGATCTTCGGAGGCAATAATGTTGGCTGGTTTAGCTTTCAAGCGTAAATGGCAGAACCGCAGAAAAGCTGAAGGCAAGCCTATTGATAACCCTAATATTGTTACAGGTGCCAATGTTCAGGTATCTTACTTAGATAACATCAACTCTCTTAGATAACTTCAACTCTATTTCTTATGGGAATCTTCAACGAAGATATATGGTAATGTATCAATTTTTCAGGTATGTTGGGAGAAATTTGCAAGGTACTTCGAGGTAGAATTGAAAGAGGTGAAGTTAAGGGAAGACTATTTTGTGATGGACCCTGAAAAAGCAGTAGAAATGGTTGATGAGAACACCATTTGTGTGGCTGCTATACTCGGCTCTACTCTCAACGGTGAATTTGAAGATGTAAAGCGCTTAAACGATCTCTTAGTGGAGAAGAACCAAGAAACTGGGTATTAATTGTAGCCTAGCCTGTAACAAGTTCTTTAGAGATTAATAGAGGAGACGATTAATAAATTAAAAAGTTATAAAAATATGATGCAGATGGGATACACCTATCCATGTAGATGCAGCAAGCGGTGGATTTATTGCTCCTTTTATATACCCAGAAATAGAGTGGGACTTCAGGTTACCGTTGGTGAAGAGTATAAACGTGAGCGGCCACAAGTATGGTCTAGTTTATGCAGGTATTGGTTGGGTCATTTGGAGAAGCAAAGAGGATCTGCCTGAAGAACTCATCTTCCATATCAACTATCTGGGTGCTGATCAGCCCACCTTCACCCTCAATTTCTCCAAAGGTACTAAACTATTTCGTTGACATCAGCTTTTCAAGGCAGTGTGTTAGATTTCTTGGTGATACCAAAAAACTGTTGCAGGTTCTAGCCAAGTCATTGCTCAGTACTACCAATTAATTCGCTTGGGGTATGAGGTATGGCAAACAAATCAATATTTTCTCAACTGTTGTCTACAAAATTAGTAACAAAAAAGATGCAATATATTATCATCATCTTCTTATCCTTCTTCTTCTTCTTCAGGGTTACAAAAATGTGATGGAAAATTGTAGAGACAACATGTTGGTGCTGAAAGAAGGAATAGAGAAAACAGGGCGTTTCAACATAGTATCAAAGGATGTCGGAGTGCCACTGGTAGCATTTTCGCTGAAGGACAACAGGTTACACAATGAGTTCGAGTTGTCCGACATGTTACGTCGATTTGGTTGGATTGTTCCTGCATACACAATGCCTCCTGATGCCCAGAACGTCACAGTGCTGAGAGTGGTGATAAGAGAAGATTTCTCTCGCACTCTCGCTGAGCGTCTTGTTAATGATATCCAGAAAGTTTTGCATGAACTCGAAACCCTTCCTTCAAGACTCTCTGCCAGGATATCCATTACTGATTCCGATGACAATGACCACAATACTGTCGTTGTGAAGAAGACAGCTCTGGAGACCCAGAGAGAGATTACTACTGTTTGGAGGAAGTTTGTGATGGAGAGGAAGAAGATGAATGGGGTTTGCTAGAAACCTGGGAACTTCTTTCACTATTTCCCATTTTAGTACGTGATTAGTCCCTGGAGACTCTCAGCAAATCAAATTTTGTTTTACGTTCGTTAATTACTTCTTAACCACTTAATTTCCCTGAGCTGAGCATGCATCATTGGCATAATGAGTATGTTTACATTGTTTTTTAAAATAATGCAACCATACTTCGATATTTCTTCAACGCTATTAAAAGGAAATTATAACATGAACATATGTATGAATAGAAGAAAATGATAAAAACAAATAAACCTTATGTTGTTATGTACGAATCGACCCTTACACTTATTAACAATGAACAGAAAACCTTTAAGTAGACGAACTACGAAATAAAAGATGACATACACTAATAGAAAAGAATGATAATCAAAATAATATAATTCATATATAATAAAAACTTAAATTTTTTTTTGACAAAGGCAAACAGCCTAGAAATTATTCACCATTAGGATGAAATTGACTATCGTACATCTAAAACTCTCCCAACCCAAGCAGATGATAGAGCAGAACATAAGAGTCCTGCATAAGACAGCAGGCAGACTTCGCAATAAAATCCGCACACCGGTTAGCCTCCCGAGGCACGTACTTGATGCTTACTCTCTAGTCTCGACAAAGAAGCTCCTTAATGCTGTTTAATAGCTGCTCATTACCGTTAACAACTTCTCCATGTAGAGCTTGATTGATGGCCAATTCACAATCAAATTCCACTGATACATTTCTTGCTCCATGACGTCATGTAAAAAGCAAGCCATGGAAAATTCTTGTAAACTTGATTTTAAGAATTGAGCCCTTGCACATATTCATAGCAAAGCCCCTTATCCAAACACCATTATGATCTCTCTAGTTCCAAATAATCCAAACTGTAACCTCAAAACAAATCCTAATAATCATTATCACTAAACCCCATTTATTTTTCAAGTTTTCCCGTAGCCAAGCTTTAAGGGACAAAGAGAAAAATTCAGTCCAAAAAGGCACCGACACTAATTGACTCCACACTAGTCTGACCCATCGACAATCTCATAAAACATGAATTAACGTCTCCACTCACCCTCCTCACATTTTTGGCAAAGAGTATCTTGTGTTAAATGTCATCTAGCTAGCTCCCATTGTGTAAGGAGACTGCCCTTGGCTACTAACCAAAGAAAAAATTTAATCCTCTCCGGGCCCTTTCACTTCCAGATGCGCGTCCACTCGTTGGTCCTTGTGTGTGCTTCATCTTCCATTAATACTCCATAGGCTGATCTAACTAAGAACATACCATTAGCTGAGTTTCTCCAATAAAATTTATCCTCACCTTCCTCGGACAACGAAACCAGACCAGAAGTTAGATTCATGAGGATACCAGTAGGAAGCCACAATTCAAATCGACTCCAATGCCAGCTCCCATTCGATTAAACAAAAGCACTTATTGGCTCACTCAAACTATTCTCTAGAATGTCACCAGTCACATAAGTCACCAGAGGATGTTCATTGATTGATCATTTGTCGGTCTAGAATCAAGCAAGATTTTCATTACCGAGAGTCCAAGTTAAGCCAGCATAAAGATTGGCCCACATAGAGCTGATAACTTTCCAAAAAGGAGAACATTTCTTTTTAATCAACGTTGGTGTCTAAACAGAACAATATAAATTAAATTCTATCTAGACCAATTAGAGGTAAGTGCACCCCGTCGACAAGTAATAAAAATCGGTGAAAACCGGATATCGTACCCAAGGGAAAAATTTCAACACGCAAGACAATTAAATTAAACGATGAAAAATTACTCAGACGATCAAGAATTGATTGATGTGAAAATAAAATAAAATAAAGTAAACAAATTAAGAAAATATGAAAAATTGCAAGGATTGAATTAAAACGACGAGATTTAATCAAATGACAAAAATCGGTTATGGTATCAGATTTCAATTGGATTGGAAACTAAAATAAAATAGTAACGGTGGATTGATTTAGGAAATACTTCACTTAAGCAAGTCAAACCCAATGTTCATGGAAATTCCTTCTCTTCTAAATCCGAGTCACTACTTGGTCCATAGAAAATTCGGAATAGAAGGCGTTAATTACAAGAAGCCTAAAATTAAGTTCGTTAATTCTAGGTATCCTCACACAAGATCCTAAGGTTGGTCTACACTTAAGTCTCAAGTGTGTCGCTTGATTAATTTTCCGACAAATTAAATACCATTGGTTGTGGCATTTAATCATCTAAGGTTTTAATCTAGGTGATCAAGCTAAATTAAGATTAAATATGCATTTAATCAAGCAAAAATCAATACCACAAAAATTATCCAAATCCAATATCAATCTTAACCTTAACCGAAAAGAAAAACTTACTCACGCATATTTATCAATGAAACATAAATCATGGTCTTAAAATATGTTTGCATTGATTAAATCACACAATTAAAATAAATACGTAATTAAAAAAAATAAATTAAGAAAACAAATTAAAACACCCCCTTTTTCCTGTAGCTGTATTTTCTCCAGCTCTCCACGTAGCTTTTTGCTCCTATGCTGTCATTGGATGCTTCTTATGTTGCTGTTCATTAAGTGAAGGGATTGCATCAATTAAGTGGATGGATTGCGTCAATTGTAGCTGTCCTCCACTAGCCAACTTGTAAGTGTAGAGGATTAGTGATGGACCAGCTCTTTTCAACGTGACACCATCAAGCCACCGGCTGTCTTCACGTCTGCTTCTCCTAGCTTCTGCCTCCACATTTCTTTATGCCTCCACCATGCGTTGCTTCCTGCTGTTTGCGTCAACGAGCTTCTCCCCCAGCTGCTTCAATATGATAACGCCTACCTCCAGCTGCTTCTTTTCTCCTTAAACTAGCTATTCACGTTGCTGCTCTCTCCAACCAACAGCTCACGTGACTTCATATAAACCAGCTACTTCAATGTCTTCGTTGCTCCTTCTGCCACCTGCTGTTGTGTTTGTGTATGGAGTAGAGTAAAATGATGAAGCCCAAATTCCTCCAAGCTCAACTAGGTGTCAGCGTTAGGATAGATGAGTCTAAGAGAAGGTTTTTGTCTGAATAAACTCTCCTCCTCTCTATTTCGTCCAGCCCCCTCTCATGTGAGTTTTTATGATTTTATGAGT
>JAOQMQ010000007.1:393337-408654 GCA_027563845.1 Erythroxylum subrotundum | reverse complement strand
CATGAATGCATGCCAAAATACTTCTGCACAATTAAGCAATCCGTTAAGATTCTAACCCCTAATGTGGGGCGTTACATGGATCACATTTAGTAAAATGACACAAATTGTAATTAATCATATTCAAATATAATAAATTTATTCCATAGGAATATTTATTATATTTACATGGTTAATTAGGATCGAATAGTAAAATTATCTTTTTCTTAATTTACCTACAAGTATTAAGAAAATGAGTATAATTTGATATGTATAAATCTTTTAATTAAAGATTAGCCTATAGGCAGTTTTAATTGTTATATGATTCACAATTGAAATATGATTGCATGTTTTAAAATTAGTAAAACATGCTATATGATTATTTGCTTCAAAAGTTAGTGAAATAAGTAAGTTTATTTGAATTTTGTGAAATTATTCAACTTGTGATTTTTTTTTTCTGATATTCAATGTGATATTCCCAAATTGAATGGTGATAACTATAAAATATGGCAAGACACACATCCCAAAAGGGTGGCATAACTATTTTCGAAGCCCAACATGCGGAGTCATAAAACGTGAGACATGCACCTAAAGTCCTACGTGACATCCAGACACACATCCCAAAAGGGTGGCATGCCCACACCAGTCAATCACCAAAACCACAATTTGACTTCTTCAAAACAATTGTAGCTCTATGTTTCTAGTTTATTTTGAAACAAGAATCATCTCATTCAGACCTCTATAGATCAAGATATGCTTAAAAAGCCAAAGTATGTTCATACCCCGGTCATGCTCTCCCAACCGACCCCTCATTTTCTTTCCATCAATCTTTTTCAAGTCAACACCAAACGATACCAATGTTTATGGAGAGATAGAAAAATGTATTAGGAAACTATTGGCTCAAGAATCACTTCATTTGGAGGTCGGATGAAGAAATTATGGCCAAAAGAATCAAACATGGTTTTGTCCTCAATCATACTATACCTGTTTTGGGATAATTGGCATAACTTTCACCAGAGATATCAGATTGCGGTCGTCTTAGGACGGTTTCGAAGAGGACTTATAAATCTACAACTTCTGTGATCTGCATCTGGAATACACGGTCAGTGTCCATTTACACGGCCTGACCGTATAACTTTTGTATTTTTACTCAATTTTCCTTCTCCAAGACATCTCCCATGGATCTTACATCCATTCTAACATCCCTTTCACTCATAATCTTTCTGAATTCAACTCTTCTAGTGCGATATCACTTCATTTACTATAGTTGTTCGGTATATAGATCCTATGCAGTATCACCAACTTATAATGATCATATCTCTTATCTCCGCTATCCAAAAATTTCATACTTTATACTGTTGGAAAGCTAAGAGGATAAGCTACAACTTCCAAGAAGACAACTTTGTCTAATTCAACCTAGATTTATCCAGTTTTTTCCCTGAAGTCTGTACATAAACTTTTGCCCTTATGAAGGACTTGAAAATTGTACCAACTTCACTTCCTCTAATGCAACATCATTTATAACAATTCAACAACCAATTTTTATTTCATTAAACTCTCTAATCTATACTCATTTGATTCATCACCTACATCCAATTCTCATCATCCACAAAATCCTATCTTTCATTTCCATATTCTCCCACTTATAAGTAATAACAATTCATGTTCAAAGTTCATCAACTCAAGTGGATAACTTCTTCAAGTATATTTAATTTCAACTCACATCATCCATACACAGTTCATATTTCATTAACAACAAAAGATAAGAGGTTTACAAAGCTTTAATGGCATTCCAAGCCACATTACATCATCAATATCAAAATCCAAAAACACAAAAGATACATAAACCAATAGTTCTCAAAATGCGACTAAAGCCTTGTGTTTTCGAAGACTAACTCAAAATATAACATAAGCAAATTTGGAGTGATGCCTTGACTCTAGATCACTCGATCTCTTGCTCATCACCTGAAGATGGGACGGAAAGGAGGTGAGCTTAAAAGCTCGTGAGTAACAAGTTTATAACGGATAATAAGCAAAACCATTGAATTGTTCATTTTTCATAGAAAATTTATATTGGATTCGTAAAGTACATGTTTCCCAAAAACTCATCCTGTAAACCAATTCACAAATAACACAATTTATGCATTCCTCAACTTGTTCACAAATCATAAACACATGAGCACATCAGAATGATTTGGGTAGGTCCGTAAACATAATGTACTAACACAATATCATAAAATGGTCTTGTGTAGCCGTGAACAGAACGTACTATCGCAATCCTACATAATGGTTTTACGTAGCCGTGAACTTAGGGGAGTCTGTAAAGTAGCTCCATGCCACTAACGAGCAGGCAGGAGAAGCCTTTAGTTGAAGTGCACTTGAAATACATAACAGACCACACCAAACCCGCATAATCACGCATTTCACAACTTGTAAATGTGTTGCCCAAAATGGCACATTTCCGAAACATGATTTTTCATAAACATGAAACATTTCAAAACCATTTTCCATATCTATTTCACAATTCATCATCAAAATTCATACACCAAACATGTAGTAATTTCTCAAATCAATCAAAAGCAATAAAAGCAACATTTATGAAGTAATTGAAATCATTTTATTCTCTTGATTCAAAAGAAAATATTAGTGGCTCATTAACTCTATTATAAACATGAAACCCACCTTATTTTGCTTGAAAATCCAAACTCAATTGTGCCCTTCCTCTTGCTCTTGGATAGGGTTTTCTTGATTTCCTAACGTAACCAAAATTCTCATTCAATCCAAATTCAAATGGAAATCCCCTAAAACTTCAATAATCAAAAGTGAAGAAATTGAACTTAAACGTAACTTACCCATAGTCCATCTAGTTTAGAAAAGCCAAAACCTAGTTTAGAAACCCTAAAAATCAAATGGGTCTCTTAAATCACCTTCTTCCTTCCTTCATTCCCAACACAAACCCATTTCTCTCTCTTTCTCTAATAAAGCAAGAAGAAAAGATTAACTTACCTTAACAAGATGATTTCCTCTTCTTTTTCTTCTTCTTTCTTTCTCTCTCACGATCTTCTTTTTTCCTTCCTCTTCTCTCATGTTTTTTTCTCTCTTTTCTCTTCTCTTCTACGACTCTCTCTTCTCTTCTTCTAAATTCATGTTTTTGCTTCTTCCTTAAAACAAGACAACAATTCCTCTTCCCATCTATGCCCTTAATGAATCTAAAATGTCCAATTTACACTTCCTTCAATGCCCTAAGACTTTCCAACTTAAGTGATCTTCCAAAAATGCCCTTCATACAATCTTATTACCTTAACACTTTAATTCAATTAACCTATGTCATAAAATCTTACTAACATTAATATGATAATTAACTCCACAAAATAAATCCATAATGACCCCATAATTAATTTAAATCATGCTTATTCATCAAGAAAAAATTTCGGGGGCCAACATTAGAGGTGTGTGTGAGCACGTCATGCAAATGAGGGATATAGCGGCTTAGCTAAAGTCTCTTGAGGTTGAGATGTTTGAGTCTTTCCTTGTGCACTATATACTTAATTCCCTTCCACCTCAATATGGACCCTTTAAAATCTTTTACAATATATATAAGGATAAATGGTCTATTAATGAACTATTGACCATGTGTGTTCAAAAGGAAGGGAGGTTGGTAATGGAATTGGGTGAAAGTGCATATATGTCCATAGAAGGAAGGTATAGAAGGCAACCTAGATAAAATGAAAAGGGTAAAATACCAGTCTGTACTGAGATCAAAAAGGATTTCAATCCCAAGTGTCGGTTCTGCAAAAAGAAGGGGCACATAAAGAAGGATTGTGCTAAATTTAAGGTATGGCTTGTGAAGAGAGGTATTTCAATCTCATTTGTTTATTATGAATCTAATATGGTTGATGTTTGTCATAAAACTTGACGGATTGATTCTAGTTCTATAATCTATATTTCCAATACCTTGCAAAGTTTTCTAAACCACAGGAAGCCAGTGGGCAATGAATAGTGCATCTATTCAGGTAACAAGATGCGTTCACATGTGGGAGTTGTTGGGATATGCAAATTAGTTTTCAATTTTGGTTTTGTTTTGAATTTGGAAAGAACATTTTATATTATAAGTTTCTCTAGAAATTTGATTTTAGTTTTAAGACTTGTACCTTTGGGATATTCCTTTAACTTTTTAAACACATCATTTGGTTTATATCATAGATCTGATCTTGTTGGGAATGGTACAATGATTAATGGACTTTTTCAAATTAATTTGCAAGAAAATATTTTTCACAATATAATGCATGTCTATAATAATGCTGGTATTAAAAGATGTGCTATGAATGAACAATCCTCTATATTGTGGCACCAAAGATTGGGACATATTTTCCTTGAAAGAATTAAAAGTTAGTGAATGGAGTACTTAATATTCTGGATTTTACTAACTTTGATGTTTGTGTGGATTGCATAAAGGGAAAGTAGATCAACTGACAAAGAAAGGTGCCAAGAGGAGTTCAGAAATATTAGAGATCACACATACATACATTTGTAGTCTAGAAATGGACTCATATGGTCAGAAATACTTAATCTAATTTATAGATAATTACTTGAGATATATGTACCTCTACTTGCTTCATAAGAAGAACGAAGCATTAGATGCCTTTAAAATGGAAGTAGAGAGACAATGCGGTAAGCAAATAATGATTGTGAGATCAGATATAGGTGGAGAATTTTATGGTAGATACACTGAGGATGGATAAGCACCCGATCCATTTGCGAAGTTTCTTCAAGAGCATGGGATAATAGCTCAATACATCATGCCTAGGTCTCCAGACCAAAATGATGTAATAGAAAGAAGAAACCGAACATTATTAGACATGGTACGGAATATGCTTAGCAGCTCTAAGCTTCCTAAATCCTTATAAATTTAAGCTCTTAAAACTACAGTGTATATATTAAGTCGAGTTCTAACCAAGGCTGTTTCAAAAACATCGTTTGAGTTATGTAAAGGTTGGAAACCGAGTTTGTGATATATACGCGTATGGGGATCCCTGTCTGAAGTAAAAGTTTATAATCCATAAGAAAAGAAACTGGATCCGAGGACTATAAGTGGATATTTCATTAGATATGCTGAAAGGTCCAAAGGTTACAGATTTTATTGTTCATCTCATAGTACTAGGTTTGTGGAATCAAAAAATGCAAAGTTTCTTGAGAATGACTTGATCAGTGGGAGTGATCAATCTTGGGACTTAGTTCTTGAGAGGATCATTGTGAAATACAAACTCCTATTTTAGGTAATAGATTGATTATCATTCATAGCATCTCTAAAAGTCAAACGGGTGATGAACAACCAATCATTAAAGTTCCACAAGCTGCTGATGACAATCTAGTAGATCCGATTGTTCAGCAATCACCAGAGGTTGTTGAGCAACCAGTTGTACAAGCTCCTCCTCAGGAGGGTACTAATACAACATTAAGAAGATTCATTATAGATAAGAAATCAACAATACCTAGTATTTACATTGTGTATCTACAAGAAGCGGACTATACTATTAGAGTAGAAAATGACTTTGAAACATTTTCACAAGCTATGAGTTGCAATGAATCTCAATTGTGGTACAACGTTATGATAGATGAGATGAATTCTATAACATCCAACAAAGTCTGGGACCTTGTCGAGTTGCCTAATGGTGCAAAGGCCATTGGATGTAAATGGGTATTCAAAATAAAAAAGAGACTTATTAGGCAACATTGAAATATGTAAAGTTAGACTTGTTGCCAAAGGATTTACTCAACAAGAGGGAATCGATTACATAGCGACCTTTTCTCTTGTATCTAAGAAGGATTCCTTAAGAGTGATTATGGCATTAGTTGCCCATTTTGATTTGGAACTACATCAAATGGATGTTAAAACAATGTTCCTGAATGGAGATCTACTGGAAGAGGTTTATATGAAACAACCGGATGGATTCTCCTCTAATGATGGCGAACGTTTGGTGTGCAAGCTTAAGAAATCCATATATAGATTTAAACATGCCTCCTGTAAATGGTATTTGAAATTCCATGATATCATCTCTTCATTTGGTTTTGTAGAGAGTATCATGGATCAATGCATATATCAAAAAATTAGTGGGAGTAAAACTTGTTTTCTTGTTCTATATATGCATGATATTGTTCTTGCCACCAATGACAAAGGTTTGCTATATGAGGTAAAACAATTTCTTTCTAAGAATTTTGATGTGAAGGATACGAGTGAGGCATCTTATGCCATTGGCATTAAGATCCATAGGGACAAATCTCAATATGTTTTGGGTATATCCCAAGAAACCTACATCAATAAGGTCTTACAGAGATTTCGAATGAAAGATTGTTCACCGAGTATAGCACCTATTGTGAAGGGTGATATCTTTAATTTGAACCAATACTCGAAAAATGAGCTTGAAAGAAAACAAATGAAAAATATTCCATATGCTTCTGTAGTAGGGAGCCTAACGTATGCTCAGGTTTGTACAAGACATGACATTGCATTTATTGTTGGAATATTGGGAAGATATTAGAGTAACCCAGGTATAAACTACTGGAGAGTTGCCAAAAAGGTGAAGAGGTACCTTCAAGGGACCAAAGATTACATACTTATGTATAGACGAACTGACAATCCTGAGGTAGTTGGCTACTTAGATTCGGACTTCGCTAGTTGTGTTGATTCACCAAAGTCAACATCTGGATATGTGTTTATGTTTACCAGTGGAGTGGTATCTTGGAGGAGTTCAAAGTAGACTTTGATTGCTACTTCTACCATGGAGGCTGAGTTCGATTCTTGTTTTGAGGCTACCTCACATGATGTATGGTTGAAGAGTTTTATATATGGGCTTAGAATTATGGATTTCATTTCTAAGCCACTGAAAATGAACTCTGACAATTCAGTTGCAATTTTATTGGCCAAAAATAACAAGAGTGGTAATCGAAATAAGCACATCGATATTAAATATTTGGCCATTAGGGGACGTGTCAAAGAGAACAAAGTGGACATTGAACACATTAGCACTGAATTAATAATTGTTGATCTTTTAACAAAAGACATATCACCAAAGAGTTTTAAGGATCAGGTTGCTAGAATAAGACTCGATTCCATTATGTGATTTATTATATGTACTTTCACGAAACTCTTATTAATTTTGTTGTTTTCTCATTTTGGTGTACACATTTTTATTTTTAGAATAACAATTACTATGAACCTCACATAAACATAAAGATTTATTCATCCAGTTAGACTGGAATACGAAATAGGATGCATTGTGATACACGCAAGATAATACTCACATTTATAGGAATTATCTCATGATTCGTTTATTTGGTTTCTTTAATTAAGTAGAGTTTTCGGACTTTTAGCTTACATCTACGGCCTAAGTAGGAGACTATTGTCCATTGGTTACCCAACAGTTTACCATTATGATGGGTTATCTCTGTTGTTTTTATTTTGAAACCTCATGATCTTCTACTGCGAATCGTCATCTCCTTCTGTTGTTGATGGAAGACAACAGAGAATATAAAAATTATGAAATGGTATTGGATCCCTAAGTTTGGCATTATTCTGCACACAACATCTGATTACATATGTTAAAAGCTTAGAAGAGCCCTCGTATCTATTCTCGTCTCAACATCAATGGCAGAATGCTTGAGATTAAAATTTCACATTTTCATTTTTATTGTAATAAACATGTATGTAGTTTATTCTCGTGTCTAACACACGTTGCTTTGGAAATTTCTCCTACAAAACAGCCTCTACGAGTACGCTATAGGCAATGACTTCAAAGCATTTATGTCACCATCGACTTTTGTGCATAAAGTTGCGGCAACATCTACGTTTCTCGTTGTGACTTGTGAGCATCGTGCGACTTTCATGGTCAATTTTAGGAAGTGCGTCTTTGAAGTCATTCCATGCCTCTGTGGTCCCCGCATCTTCCAGAACAAGTAGGAATCTCGTTGCTTGAATAAAGATTTTTATTACGACCTTGAGGTCATGAGCAGCCATTGTTTCCATTCTTTTAGGTGTTGATTCCTTGCTTTCGTCACAGAGTTGGACTATGTCATTCTTCAAGAGCTCCTCAAGATTGAACAATTGTGAAACAAAGATTTAAATGGGGAACGGATTCTCTGTTCCCTACCCTGTCCCATTGAATCTCAGCCATCTATTTATATTGTGTGGGTCTCACATAAATAGATGATTGAGATTCAATGGAACAGAATAAGGGACAAAAGATCTTGGCATTCTAAATACAAGTGGAAGGAATTTTAATTTCTGAAAAATGATTTAAAAATAAGAAATTACTATATGCGCGTAACCTACTATGTTGACAGCTTAATATGAAAGTAGCATTTATTTGAAAGGAATGAGTCTTTTTGGTATAAATTGCTCCATTTTAGAAACATTAGAGGATAAATTGGTACCAAAGATAACGACATAGACTATTTTAAACTTTTTGTCAAATGTTAGACAGTAAATTTGACCATTTGCCTTAAAATTTGATACTAATAATTTGTCTATAAATTTATTTCCAATAAATATTCATTAGGAAGGTCTAGCATGTGAAATTAGTATGTTTTAGCAATCAGTTATAATAACGTATTATTTATGTGATTATATATGATTGTATATATATGAAGTTTGGTTATATGAATTTTATGGGACATTTTTACAAAACTGATTTGTTTAGAGTTTGAGAGCTATTAATAAATTTAGAGATACAATGTGATAAAGATTGATAATAGAAGTGTTCCCACATATATGATTAACTATATGTTTAAGAGATAATATAACATTTATAACAACAACATTTACTATAAATCCCACTTAAATGCGGAGTCTGGACAGGTTCAATAGTATGCAACGTTATCCTTAATAAGTAGAGAGGCTGTTTCTAAGATAATATATCATTTACAAATGTTTATTCATGTTATCCAAGACTTATTTATTAGATAATGATTATTATCTTTTTAAGTTGGTTATATCCTTATATGCATGCCACCTAATATGTTTTTAAATGAATGATATGTGTCTTTAGGGCACTTATTTTGCAAATCGTTTGGGACTACTCAACATACTTTTATTATACCTATATGGATTTGATTTTAAATTGCTAGCAATGTTGACACATTTGACTTTAAATTGCTAGCATGTTCACACATTTGTGTTCATTCAAATATTTTTACTCATCAACCGTCTCGTACAAGATTTGAATTTTTAATATGCAAAAAGCACCTACAATCTTAGTTGAAGTTACTTGACACTTGATTCATAAAAAAACCTTCAGTACTAATATTTGTACTAGTCATCGAACTAGTCTTAGTCATTGAACTAATATTTGTATTTTTTATTTTGTATATAAGTATTTTTGAAATTGCAATTAACATCTTGTACATGATCATATTTTTTATATTTTATTTTTTTATACAATGCTTCTAATTTTTAATTATATTTTTGTATAATAAATTATACAACAAAAAATCTAAATATCTCATACAATAATATAGAATAAAAAATGCCACCAATAATTATAATTTACATGATATAATATTTAGTTATAATATATGTTAAAATTTTCAAAATGTAGCTAAAAATATTTGGCTACGTTCTAAAACATTTGGCTATATTTTTTAAAACATAGCCAAAAACATTTGGCTACGATTTTAGAAACTTAGCTAAAATATTTTTTTTATGTTTTAAAAAACGTTGCCAATAACTTTTGGCTACGTTTTGTTTTTCTAGCTAAAAAGTATTAGCCACGATTTCGAAAATGTAGCTAAAAACTTTAACCGACAAAAAACAAAACGTGGTCAAAAGTTATTGGCGACGATTTAGAAAAATGTTGCCTATACCTTTTCACTACAAAAACTACTCGTAACAAAAAAGAATTAGCGACGATTTAGTGAAAACGTCACCTATAGTTTTTTCCTAAGGTCTTTGGCGACGATATTGACAATGAAAATAAATCATCGCTAATCAGTATCAGACGTGGGACAACTATAGTCGTCTTCCTAAGATTGTATTATTTTTAGGGTATTATCATAATTTCCTATTTTCTATTTCTATTAGGTTTATTGTCTTATTTAAATCCTTGTTTAAAGATGTCTTAAGGTACTGAAATATTCCGAATTCAGATACAATTGGAAGTTCTTTCTATTTTATGTGAAATTAATAGCTTTCTCGCTACGTCAGATTAGTATCAGAGCAAGTTGCTTGATGGGTTGATGTCAGACGATCCAAGTAGAGTTGGTGGTGGTTCTTTCGACGGTGATCAGAGGGCTGAGACCCCAAATCGAGGGGTGGAGATTGACGAGTCAGCAATTCGGGTTGATCAGGTTGAAGTCAGACTTCAGCATCATAAGGAACGCTTCGATCTCCTAGAAGAGATTTTGATTCGGCCTAGAGGAGCGGCTCGACATCTCCAATAAGAACCAAAATGATGGCAGGAGATTGCTTGGTTGCAGTGCAGCTCATAGATTGCCTACCTTCTTGCCTGTTCCTGAAGTTCATAGGCGTAGGCATCAGATCGGTTTATTAGATGATTCAAAAGAAGAAGAAGAAGAAAATTCAAAAGAACCTTCCAGAAGACCTGCAAGTTACTGAAGGGATAACTATGATGACAGAGAAATAGAATACAAATTAAAGGTAGATATTCCCTATTTTCATGGCAATTTAAATACTGAGAGTTTCCTGGATTGGATAGTAGATATAGACCTTTTTTTTAGTATATGGAGATTTCAGAGGAAAGGAGGGTCAAATTAGTTGCATGTAGATTGAGAGGGGGAGCTTCTACCTGGTGAGAGAGATTATAGTTTTGGATATCCTGTGAAGGCAAAATACCTATCAAAACGTGGAGAAAGATGAGGCAATTATTACACAACGAGTTTCTCCCTCCAGATTATAAGCAATTTGTATTTCAGCAGCACCAAAGGTGCTAGTAGGGTCAAAAATTTGTACATAAATATTATGCAGAATTTACCATGCTAGCAACCAGGAATGACCTAAGAGAAACTAAAGGATAGCAAGTAGCAAGATTTTCAAAAGGCCTAAAATCAACCATTAAAGATAGAATTAGGGTGCACGTGGTGAGAACCTTGTATGAAGCTAGAAAATTGGCTTTAAAGGTTGAACAATTGATGCAGGAGAGGAATAGTCAAGAATACTCCCGTAGAAATAATAGTGCGAATTATGGTGGAGATACCTCTCAAACTGCCATTGATAAAACCAGAACAATCACAGAGAGCAAAACCAGGAATAGAGAGTTGCAGGGAAGCAGAAAGTGGCTTAAATGAAATAAGCACCTAAAATGGCTAATCCCTATGCTAGGCCTATCCCAGGGAAGTGTTTTAAGTGCAATAAGCTAGGCCACAAATCCAGTGATTGTCCCCTCTGAAAGGCAGTACATGTGGTAAAACGTGAAGATGAGGAGGAAGAGGTATATTGTGGTCCAGATGATGAAGAAGAGGATTATGGGTTCTATGGTGGAGCAGAGAATGAAGAAAGCCAAAACTACGTGATCAAGAATACGATGCTCACCCCAAAACAGGAGGATGATACCCTGAGGCACCAATTATTCAGAACTACATGCACCATTCACAACCATATGTTTGATGTGATTAATCACAGAGGTAACTGTGAAAATATCATGGGGAGAGATGTTGTACAGATTCTTGGATTGAAGTTGGAAAAGCACCCTAACCCATACTCAATTAGCTGGAACAAAGCAGGTGACAAGATCCAGGTGACTAAACGCTACAAGGTACCCTTTTCTATCGATCAATATAAGGATGAAATTTATTTTAACGTGGTAGACGTGGATGCCTGTCACCTATTATTTAGTAGACCTTGGCAACTTGATGTTGCAACACAACATGATGTTAGAGAAAATACATACAAGCTGTAGAAGAACGAAAAAAAATATACCTTATTGCCAATAAACGGGAGTTTTAAACCCAAAGCTTCTAAAGTGGAAGGTAGGGCTTTCCTAATAGTAACCCATTTTAAGGCCAAATTTGAAGAGGCAATAAAGGAGACCAGAGAAGAGCATACTCTAATTATGAGGCAAGTGCTAGTAACAGAGAAAAAGCAATCTACAGTAGAGCTTGGAGATGCTGTGAAGTTATTACTGGAAGAGTTCAATGATGTCATGCCTAAAGAATTACCCTAGGGCTTCCACCTATAAGGGACATTCAGCATCATATTGATCTAGTTCCTGGAGTCAGTTTGCCTAACTTACCCCACAACAGGATGAGTTAAAAAGATGCAGAAGTTCTTAGAGAGCAAGTGGAGGAATTGTTACATAAGGGGCACATACAAGAGAACATGAGTCCTTGTGTAGTTTTAGCATTGTTGACCCCAAGAAAGATGGAAGTCGGATAATGTGTGTGGACAGTAGGGCCATAAACAAAATTACTATGGGGTATAAGTTTCCCATTCCTCAATTGGATGAAATTTTGGATGTGCTTCATGGTGCGTAGGTCTTCCTAAAAATAGACCTTCGTAGTGGATCCCATCAAATCTGAATCAGGCTTAGAGATGAGCGGAAGACAACCTTTAAGATAAAAGAGGGGCTGAATGAGTGACTTGTGATGTCATTCGGATTGTTCAATGCTCCCAGCACATTCATGAGGCTCATGAATCAAGTATTGAAATCATTTGTTGACAGATTCATGGTGGTGTACTTTGATGACATTCTGATAAACAGTCGGACAAAGGAGGAGCATATAACCCATTTACGGGAAATTTTGATAGCAATGTAGAAGAATAAATTGTATACTAATTTGAAGAACTGCATTTCATGACAAACAGACTGCTATTTTTGGGTTATATCATTGGAGTACGTGGTATTCGAGTTGATGAAGGAAAAGTTCGAGCTATAAGGGAATGGCTAGCCCCCAAAACAATAACCGAAGTGAGAAATTTCCATAGGTTGGGTACATTCTATAGGCGATTTATAAAGAAATTTAGTAGCATTGCAGCTGCAATTATAGAGTACCTAAAGAAAGGGAAGTTTCAGTGGGGGGAAGAAGTTGAGACCAGTTTTATTGTGTTGAAAGAAAAACTATACACTGATCATGTTTTAGAACTACCAAACTTCCAGGCCCTATTTGAAGTCGAATTTGATGCTACTGGTGTGGGGATAAGTGTTATGTTGTCCCAGTGGAAGAAGCCAGTAGCGTTCTTCAGTGAAAGACTCAATGATGCTAGGCGTAGGTGGTCTACATATGACTAAGAGTTTTTCTCTGTGGTTTTTGCAGTGAAGACATGGGAGCACTACCTAATCAACAAGGAATTTATGCTATATAGAATCATGATGCCCTGAAATATTTAAAGAGTCAAAAGAAAATTGATAAGGGTATGCATGCCAGGTGGACCCTTTTTAGAAAAGTTTACCTTCACATTGAAGCATAAAGCTGGAGTGCAAAACAAAGTGGTTGATGTATTATGCAGGCCTGCTAACTTGCTTGTCACTATGAGTCTAGAGGTTGTGGGGTTCAAAATTGTGAAGAGTCTATATGCCATTGATGTAGACTTCTAGGGATTGTGGGAAAACTATGTAAATAAACACATTGATGGGGACTTTCGCATTCATGATGGCTTTCTTATAAAAGGAAATCAGCTATGCATTCCCAAAACTTCCTTGAGGGAGAAGTTGGTTCATGATCTACATGGAGGAGGTCTTGCTAGTCATCTAGGGCGTGACAAGACCTATGCTGCAATTAAGGAGAGTTATTATTGGCCCCACATGTGAAGGGATGTGATACATCTTATGCAGAGCTGTTATGTGTGCCAGACAACGAAGGGTCAATCTCATAATACTAGTTTGTATACTCCTCTACCTATTCGAGAGAATATTTTGAAGGATTTATCTATTGATTTTATGCTTGGATTTCCATGAACCGAACGGGTGTGGATTATGTTTTTGTTATGGTAGATAAATTCTCTAAAATGAATCATTTTATTTCTTGCAAGAAAACTACAGATGCAACTAACATGGCCAAGCTATTTTTCAAAGAGTTATACATCTGCATGGGGTACCTAAATCCATTACTTTTGATAGAGATAGCAAATTTCTCAGTCACTTCTGAAGGACTTTGTGGAAGATGTTTGATTCATCTCTGAATTTCAGCAGCATAGCTCACCCTCAAACAGATGGTCAAACAACAGTAGTGAACAGAACCTTGGGCAATATTATTCAGAGTATTTGTGCAGATAGACCGAAGCAGTGGGATTGTGCATTACCACTGGCTAAGTTTGCCTACAATAGTGCTGTTCATAATGCCTTGGGCAAGTCACCTTTTTCTATTATCAACATGAAGACACGCCCAAAATTCATGCAGCTGTTGCTAATATAGCTAACCTGTGGCAGGATGTTCAGACAGAGGTAAGACAAAAATTGGAACAAGCTAATGCTAGATATAAGAAAGTTGCAGACTAGCATTGAAGAGAACAGGTCTTCAAAGTAGGTGATCAGGTTATGGTGTTTTTGAGGAAGGAGGGATTTCTAGTAAACACTTATAGCAAGTTACAACCTAAGAAATATGGACCACATCCTATTTTGCAGAAGATTAATGACAATGCTTATATGGTGGGATTACCATATGCCTTTGGCATTTCTAAAACATTTAATGTAACAGACATTTCCCTTTACTACTCTGCAGATGAACCTTTATATTCAGGTGATCCAGTGTACTCGGGGTTAAGTTTTTCTCAAGTGGACGGGACTAATGTGGAACAGCTGTGGTCGTTTTCTTATGTTTGTATTATTTTTAAGGTGTTATCGTAATTTTTAGTTTTCTATTTCTATTAAGTTTACTTTCTTATTTAAATCCTTGTTTAGAGACGTCTTAATGTATTGAAATATTCCAAATTAAGATACAATTGAAAGTTCATTTAATTTTGTGTGAAATTTATTGCTTTCTAGCTTTGTCAGTATTACCAACGATTTTGGAATTTTTAGCGGTGAAATGTTTGAGTACTAAAAATTCCCTTTTGTAATGAGTAGACTTGTATTTAAAATATTGGGATCAATTGGAATTTTATAGTTTTAATCCTATAATGTGAAATTGAGTTGTTGGCTCATAAACTTGAATTGTAAAATGTAAATTCCTTTCAATCTCAATGTTTCAACTCTTTAATGCTTAAAATTATTTTTGAACAAACCAACAATCATAGCACTTACAACTTAAGAAATCAAAGCTACCTATTCATAAATAATCTGTTTTGGAACTGTTGGGACTATCTCTTAGCAAGAGAGAGTCAAGTTCTATGACTAGCTTCACACTAGCCTCCACAAAGTCATTTTTAGGGTTCTAACCTGAAAACTTTTAGTAAA
>JAOQMQ010000007.1:354400-379399 GCA_027563845.1 Erythroxylum subrotundum | reverse complement strand
GAGGGTAGGGTTGGATTGTTGTCCCCCAGAGGGATCTGAGGTTTCTGAATCTGACATGGTTGTGAAACGAAAGTGAACAAAAATAGATGAGGATGTCAAGGATCGGTTTGCTCTGATACCATGATAACTCGTGTAGAAGAAAGAGTTTGCTTTGTTTTTCACACTTTTACTAATAGTCAGCACAGATATATATACAGATCGTATTCTATTTTCGGCTATACACAAATATGACTATGATAAGATTTGACTCTTGAATCTAGGTGTTTGGTAAAGCATCCCGAAAGCTTTTCATAGAGCCTTAGATCACCGAAAATGGTGGCCGGACGGTGAAAGCATAAGTGTTGAAAGTTGGGAGTGAATAGTAACCTATAGGGAAAAGAGTTTAAGAGAGAAATGAATTTAAGCTTTATTAAGCTCAGCTTATACTTTTATAGGCTTTTGTTCTTATTGGTCCATTATGAGTAATTAAACAATAATTTGGATTATTACAAGAACATAATTCATTTTCTCTCTCTCTTCCTATGTTTTCAGACATATACTTTGTGAGAGAGAAATTTCATGCGATATGGGTAAGAATCCCCTTTTGTAATTCTCCATGCCAAGCCTCTTTAGTACTTTGTCTATTTATGTAGATTGCGAGAAGTCAAGCAACCTCTTTGATATATCTCTATAGATTATCATTTCCTAAAGTATAAACTATTTCTACTATATCATTTATGGAAAACTTTTTAGGCAACCAAAACTTTACATATTGGAGTATAAGTATATCATTTTCAATCAACAATATGTCATCCACATATAGTACTGGGAAGACAAATGGGCTCCCACTAACCTTCTTATAGAAATATGATTCATCCATTTTTGTGATAAAATACATCTCTTTGACTGTCTTATCAAAACGGATGTTCTAACTTTATAATGCTTTCTTAAGTTCATATATAGACTTTTGAAAATTTTATAAGAAAATTTTCATTGAGAAATGCTATTTTGACATCCATATGCTATATTATAGTCATGATATGCACCTATAGCTAATAAGATTATAATGGACATAAGCTTAGTTACTGGTGAAAAGGATTCATCAAAATTAACTCCTTATTTTTGTTTATAACTTTTACTTACTAGTATTACTTTATATGTGTGTACATTATCATTTATGTCATATTTTCTCTTTAAAACCCTATTACAAGTAATAAGTTTAATACCTTTAAGAGCATTTATCAAAGTCTATACTTAGTGTACATAGATTCCATTTTAGATCTCATGACTTCATGCCATTTTAAAAAATCAATAGCAAACCTTGCTTCCTTAAAGGTAAGAGGCTTATCATCCATAGGCGATATATATCTCTACCTTAAACTTATGGTTCTTGAACTTCTCTAAGTTATACCTTACTCCCAGTACTTTCCTTAAGAATAAATTCTCTTTCTAGGAGTGTAGCATGCTTTGAGACATACATCTTTTACTCAAGAGGATGGAAAATTTGATATATAATACTCTTTTTTAGATATCCCATAAATTTGCATTTATCTAAATTAACTTAAAGCTTATTAGATGTTGCATGGTTGGTATAAACGTCATATTCCTAAATATTTAGATGTAATAACTTTAGTCTACTACCAGTCCATATCTCATATGGTGTCTTATTAACTAATTTGGATGGAAATTTATTCAGAAGGTAAATAGTAGTTTTAAGGGAATATTCCCGAAATTAGATAGGAATGACTACCAAACTCATCATTGAATGTACCATATCTAATAGAGTACGATTTCTCCTCGTGGACACTCTATTATGTTCTGACATTCTGGGAAGAGTTCATTATTTGAGAATCTCATTTTCTTTTAAGTAACTAAGAAACTCATGGTCTAAGTATAACCACCTCGACTAAATCTAAGTGCCTTAATACGTACTATTACTAGTTTATGTCTTAACCTTAAGTCTAATGGTTATATTCATCTTCTCGATAACCTCATTATATTATAGGGTACTAGGTTTCATCTTCTAATGTATAATATCATGCCTTGCATAATAATTTACGAATTCATTTGAGGTATACTCTTTTTTATTTTCAGTTTGGAGACACTTCAACTTTCTTTGTGTTTCCCTTTCCATTATGGCTTGAAATTTTTGAAGGGTCCCATACACCTAGCCTTTTATTTTTAGCATAAAGACCTAAGTCTTATGTGCAACATCATCGATAAATATAACAAAATACTTATTACCTCCCAAGGACACTACCTTTATTTGACCACATATGTCGGAGTGCATTAGCTCCAACTTTGCCTTCCTTTTGGTAAATCTTTTATGAAATAAAACTTGATGCTATTTTCAGACCACACAATAATCATAGGGGTTAAGAGAAACCATAATCTTCATAAGGATAAGTGATTTTTCATCTAGTAACTTGATCCCCTTCTCATCAACGTGTTTTAATCTTCCAGTGCTACAAATTCGGTTAAGTGTTTTCTGGAATGATATGTAATTCTCTACCATACACCTTTAAGTGAGTCTTGAATAGTGTACAACACAATCCACTATGAGCAACTATTAATGCTCCTTTAGACATCTTCCACTTGCCATCTCTAAAAGTCTATCGATATCTCTTTTAGTCAAGCATATTCTCATAAAACAAATTGAGATGCAAGTTTATAATGTGTCGAACACCTCTCAAGTTTGACATACACCTAACGCTGGTTTGAGCTCAAATCTCACCCATGTCGATTATGCTAACCAAGCTCTAATTGTCCATCTTCATACTTCCAAAATCACCACTCTTATAGTTGGTGAAGTACTCCATCTTTGGAACATAGTAATAGGATGGCCCTGCATTGACAAACCACTCAAAATCTAAGTGACTAATATGGAGAGACTCATTGGTCTCACAAATTAATGACACTTCATCAACTGTGCTTGATGTTGTTGCCAAAATGATGTTGTCATCTCTATCCTTCTAGTTTTCTTGCTTCTTCCGATCTCTCTTTTACTTATAACAGAGCTTCTTTATATAACCAGGTTTGGTGTAGTAGTGACAGGTTCTAATCTATTTGCTATCTCTCAACTTGGACCTATTATTCGACTTGCCTCACCCTTTGAGACCTCTACTCTTGCTTCTTCCTCTATTTTCTACCACAAGAGCATGTGTTGCTGACACCGATCTCGTTCCTCCTAATCTCTTTATTAAACATGCTCTATTTGATCACATTTAAAGAAAGCACACCATCTAGAGCAGAGTTGCTAATAGTTGCAACCAAAGTTTCCTAACTATTGGGCAAAGCACTCAATAAGGAAAAAAGGCGGTAATTCATCATCACAGACAGTTTTCATCATAGTCAACTTATTGGTTATATCTTAAAAATTATTGAAATGCTCCAACATTAATTTTCCATAGTACAATAGCCTTTTAATCAAGGAGGCATTATTGTGAATGGTGTTCCTCTTATAAAGACCCTTCAATTTCTTACACAGCTCAAAAGGATCCGTCTCTTAGGATACGTGGTTGAATATGCTTATATCGATCTATTGTCTAATAGTTCCCAAGGTCATTTGCGTCGTTTTCTCCCATTTTTTATCTATCATCTTCTTCAGTTTAGACGGAATTTCATCTTTTACACTTTTTTCCACATCTATCGGAATATACAGATATTTGTAACACAAAATATTTTCCATTATAGGTCTTTGTATTGAATTGTTTGACATCAAATTGATCATAGAGCTATTGCCAATCTTTATACCTAAAGCTTTAATGCCATTTGCTAGGGCTCCAAGCAATAATGCTCATGAAATCTTCAAGTTCATTCAACTTATGGCAAACCTCTCAAATAATAAAGATATCAAACACATGATTTTAACATGAAAAGCCCTCTAGTGTGGAGCTAAAAAACCATAGAACAAATCGATAATAAATCCACCAAATCCAAAAAATAGTAAGATACAAGCATTAAAGTTTTGAACTATCTCGCTCAAGAACATCACACACACACACATACACACACACATATATATATAACAATACTACTCCCAACTAATTTTGGAGATAAAACTTCAATAAAATTTTGGTTGATGAATGCTATTTAGACTCTAAAACTCTTTTTTTTTGTTGAGTGTTTTTGTCTCATGCAACTTCAATCTCTCCACCTTATCTTTTTTCATAAAAAAAAGGTTTCGTATATCCAATACAGTTGCCCACATGGTCATGTATTGTGATTGTATCCCTCAAAACTCGATATTAAGGAGATACATGATTACGGTCAACTACATGATCAACAGACACGGTTGTGTCCCACATTTACATGGCCATGTTTGACATCGTACGGGATGTCTGATCTCAAAGTATTACCTTTCAACTGGCACACACCGACAAAAGCTTACACGATCATGCACATTGTTGTGTCTACCATTAACATGGGAATGTGCCTTCTAAATACATGCATATCCTTTAAAAGTAGCTTCTAATAATCAATTTCTACCTCAAATCAGCCTGAAGTTCGTTCCATTTAATCCATGAAGATAGCTAAGATCCTGGAGTTCAGATTTAGTAGTATTATGCAAACAAACGTCTATAAAATGGGGCTAGACTTACAATATAAACCTGCTTCACAAATACCCATCATCCTAAGTGGTTGATAAAATGGAAGTGCAAACTTTAATGCTTTTAATAGTTGTTAACTATCCTTATTTAACACCAAAAAAGGATACAAATAGTACGTATGGATTTCGAATCCATTCATCACCTCCAATCCTAATCTAATATCAAATATTTGAACTTAATCCTTTTGATATCCTATTTCCACCTTTCGTAATGACTAAGCTAGCAATTTTCTCGAAACGCAAAATTTAAGCTACGAAAAGTCTTCAATGACACTTGGATCCAAGTTCTTAACATATAAGTCCGTGTACTTTGCATTAGGACTATACATATTGCGGTTACTCTTCTTGACAAAATTTTCAGCATATAGGTACCAAAAGTTCAAGTTATGTGCTAAATAAATACAAAAGGTCTTAACATAGGTGCCAAATATTCAAATAGATAATAATTACAGAGAACAAACCAATTTGGAATGGTACTCGTATTTGGGGAAGACAAATGTACACTTATATGCGTTTGTCACCGAAAGGAACAAATTTTAATATTTTAATACTATACAGGTCTTAATGAGATGCACGAGCACTAAATATGTATTATTTTCTAAATCGTATGCCATCATTTTAACAAATATTTTTTAAAAAAGTTCAAAATAATATATGATTAAGTGTTTAGAACATTTTTAATTTTTGTTTCTAGAAAAATACAATAAAACTTTAAAACTAGGACAGCATATGATACATACAAGCCTTGTAACATTGTTATTTTAAGAACATTGAATTTCGACCCATTGTTATTGTTCTATGGTCCATGAGTCATTAAAATATAAATTGAAAAGGCACGGAGGGAGAATTGGGCTTGCAGTGGGATAATTAAATAAGTAAAGCAATGGGATCGATTTATCGCACTAGTGCTTAAAGGAGATTAAAATGATTCTACTTCCAGGGACACCAGTGAACAATGGAAAAGTGATTGCAATAAAATACAAACATCACTGAGAAAAAGAAAAATTGACAAAGGGAAAGCCATCATTAGGATCATTGAGAAATCTTCTTTAATAATTGTGGCCGAGAAGCCTTTAAACCCAAAAATTAGACCATCAAAACAATCGTCCAAAGTAGGCCAATAAACAAAGGGAAATTGAAAAAAACTATCACAGATTGATAAGTTAGACCGTTACAAGGAAAGTGTTGATATCGACCTACCAAATAAGGAAGACAAATTCAAGAAAAAATGTGGGAGAGGAGAAAATAAAACAGTAAATGAGGCAATTTTATCCCTCTGTTTGATCGTATGTAGACGTCGGGTTATACGCAGCATCTGCGGCAGAAGTGTCAATATCATTCAAACCCAATTCCTCATTCTGCTCCCAAGACCTCTCATATTCTTCAACTGAAATTGTAGCACAAAATACCATACAAATCATCTTAATTACCAAATAAGCTCCAGATAACTTTCTTTGACTAACACCCAACTCGTTACCTTATTTCCTTGACTTTTAACAAATTCAATATCCCAGTCTGGCAATCAAAATATTTTCCATACCTAACAAAAGTAGAGAGAGCAAATGAAAACAAACTCACATGTCAACTGGTGATCGTCATCAATGTCATCAGTTGTTGGGGCGACAAAGGAATTTGCCAAGGCATCATCGAGGATTAATGTCCAAGGCTCCTCAATACTCAGAAGCTGCAGCATGTTTAAGGAATATAAGACAATGAAATAAATGAAAAAGAAAGAAAAGCACAATCACTCAAATTCTTGTTAGGTTCAGATAAACCAAAGTCATATAGAAACAGACATGAGAGCAGAATATAAGAGCTATTCTTTCAATTGTCTCAGTAATCGCTTAAACGTAACAAAATATGTTCACTGAATTTTAACATGTTATGCTGGGACAAAAGATGAAAATTAAACCGACCCACTTTTAAACAATTAAGAAGTTCAAAACTTATAAAGGTTTAAGAGCAGTTTAGTTTGAGTTGGAAGTCATAATTCCAAAGGTGATTAATTTCACTAAAACCAAACACGCCTTCACTGAAAAAATCAAACTGAGAGAGAAAAAATCAGTTTAAGTTTGGATAGTTTCTGCAGCCTGAACTTATAGGCTATCTTCGGAACTAGATTTTCAACTCTTTCACCTTTCAAACCTGATCATGTCTACTATATCTTGCTTCAAGCACCAGGAATGTGAACAATAAAAAGTACATAGCACAAAGAACATAGCCTAAGAATTCAGACAACCCAATTTCAAAACATAACAACCTATAAGGCAAGTATTGGTTAAATAAACTTGAGAACCAGCAATTCACTAATGGATTATCAGTTCAGTTGGGATGGGTGGATCTAGATCTTCCTAAACCAAATGGCACTAAAGGTTCAAGCTTTTTTTGAAATAAGAAAATTAACCAAACTGATATTACGTCCGACTCAGCCACTCTTTATTTTATGGCAGTTCAAGCAGGTTCCTCTCATGCCCTAGGTCTAACAATAATCACATAAGTAACATTTTCTATTGTTCGTTTTTTCAGAGAATTCTTCCCTGTATGGATGTCAATATTAAAAGTACTTGCTTAAAGTAGTGAAAAGGACTTTGATTCATCATACAGGTACATGCAAAGTATGCAGTTAATCAAAAACACTTAATGTACGAAAATGGTAAAGGAATTACCATGTCCTTTCCCCCAACCCCTGGGAAAATCCCCAAAGAAAAGTGAACAATACTTTACAGGCATATAAAAGAACAGAAAATAGGATACCTTGTTTAGCCTTGTTCTAAAGTCTTGCCACTTGCTTCTTTTATGCTCATCTAGGCTATCCCCAAAAGTAAATCCATGCACTCTTTCAAGACCTGCACAAGGCAACTTAGTAAAGGAAACTTAAACATCTGAATATGAAGTCTAGTATGAGTCATGTATCAATTGAATTTTGTGGGAAGAGAGTGGGAGGATGAGGGGATGACTATGCAGATATAAATGTCCTATTGAATTTTGTGGAAGAAGAGAGTGGGAGGATGAGGGGATGACTATGCAGATATAAATGTCCTATTGAATTTTGTAAGAAGAGAGTGGGAGGATTAGGAGATGACTATGCAGATATAAATGTCCTATTGAATTTTGTGGAAGAAGAGTGTGGGAGGATTAGGGGATGACTATGCAGATATAAATGTCCTATTGAATTTTGTGGAAGAAGAGAGTGGGATGATTAAGGGATGACTATGCAGATATAAATTTCCTATTGAATTTTGTGGAAGAAGAGTGGGAGGATGAGGGGATGACCATGTAGATACAAATATACTTGATAATCTAATGTCGTTTAAATATATAATAATGACATGTCCTGCAATGTGTTTCGTGACAAAAAAAGAAAAGTAGAAAAATCCAAATATGACAAAAAAAATGAAATAGCAAGCAAAAAATCACGATATTATACACAGTAACAGACAACAAATGCCAGAGAAACCATATTGTTCATCTTTATTACACGATGCACGAACATAAGAAGAGCTAGTAATAGAAACATAGAATGCTTTATTTCTAAATGCATATATATAATGTTTCAAATATCACCTACTTCACATGTCACATGAGACGAAACACAAATGATATGTAAATAACAGAGACCTAGTAACCACAGATCATAATAACAGATAAGCAAATAAATGAAATCTGATAAAAGATAAGAAAATATATTGAAAGTTATGATTCTTCTATCATAAAGACTACAGAAACAAATTAGCATAATAGAGAGATCGTTCAAGCTCAGCACTTAAATTACTAAATTGAAAACAAAAATCCTAACTCTAGTTGAGAAAAAAGAATAGAATAATGTATTCATTAAGCACAAGAGTATTTATGGGTGTGCTACAAAAAGGAGAATTTATGGGTGAAATGGATATACAATGTATTCATTAAGCACAAGAGTATCTGGATCCTACAGTTAAGAGAGGATATGTCAAAAGCTCTAAACGAAATTCTAGATACTAGACAATGGATGCAGAGTCAGGTGTTTCACATAATTGGAAATAGAGAAAGCACATCTTTTTGGTATGATAATTGGCATTGTAAAGGTCCTCTATATAAAGTGGAGGAGGTGCAGGGCTTGAAATTGGTGGTGAATCCAACTACTAAAATAAGTTTGCTTATTCGAATTAATCAATGGATATGACCCTTCCACAACAGTAGAATTGCCAGTCTCATCATGGAAGAGCTGCCACGATGTCAGGAAGGAGAGCAGGGTGAAATTCAGTGGTTCAAGGAAGCTCAACATAAAAGCTTGTGAAACACTGTTACAGGCTACACAGAGCATAAGGTCGGAGTGGGCAACCTTAGTATGGAATAGTGATCTTAACCCAGCTCATTCATTCATCTTATGGATGGGAATCAATAGAGGGTTGCTTACAATGGATAAGATCAGGTTCTCCATTAGCAATTTGAACTGTGAATTATGTAATGCAGAACTAGAAAGTTTGGAACACCTCATGATTAGATGCAAGTATACCAGACAAATCTGGGATCGATTGCAGAATATACTCAATGTGGCCCAACCAACGGATTCTTGGAGTGAAACTATTACTTGGCTAGGGAAAATTAGAGTGCATAATGCGGTTGATCTAAAAGCTATCAAGTTAAGTTGGGCAGCTTTGGTGTAGTACATATGGAAAGAGCACAATTGCAGAGCAGTGAGAAGGTTTTTCAGGCCATCTTCCTACATTGCAGATTGGCCATGTTAGCTAGAGGAATAGTTGCAAATCTGACAAGTAGCATGAAGAGCAGATGGGGATTAGTGTAGCAAGTTCCCTCAATCTCAAGATGTCGATGATTACTAGGAACCTTAATTCTCTATAATCTAGATTCTATGGATTATACTTGTTTTGTCCTTTAGATTGTATATATTTTCTTATAATGAAATCTATTAACTTTCGAAAAAAAGGAAAAAAAAATATTTCTACATTGCAATTTTAATTCAACAGCAAGTAATATAGAAAGCATATTTCATCCTCATGGCTTTCCCAAAATTTCTGTCTTTCGCAACATTTCTTCTAATTATATCCTTCTGGTATGTTTTCTATATTACTTGGAAAATTTTCAAATTCTATGTTTTAATACTTGTACGTGATCACTTTGGGGGTTGAATGATGTGCCAATGGTGTTGATAGCTTATCCTTAATACAAGACCGCTTACCCTCTTCTCAAAAGTTTCTCAAAATGATGAGACATCTTTATATTAATCTTCTCTTTTATGTCCTAATTATAGAGTGTGCTTTTGAGTCCATATTCTAAGTAAATCAATGCATCATGTAGGTCATTTGAAAACAGTCTTTCTACTAGTTAAGAATAAGACTGCGCACTACTAGACCTTCCCAGACCAGCAGAATTATACTGGGTGTTGTTGTTGTTATAGCATGTTATAAGAAAAGCATGGAATATAAATGCACAACAAAAATGAGGAAAAGGGAAGCAGATTGTTGTAAAGAATAAGAGAATGCACATCTATACATAACTCAGTCCGTCAAATTATCAAAGAAAAGTTCTAAAAGTAAATATTCTCAAACACTTATATGCATACTTCTATGTTCACAATCCCAGAACTTCTGTGAAAAATAAAAGTTCAATATTCTATGAGCATGACAACTATGAAGAAGCATGTTAATCACAAAAGGAACAAGTAAAGCATAAATGTGAAAAGTCATACTCACTTTCACTAATTTTTGTAATCAAGCCCTCAACTGTTGTAACCACTCCTCCCAAAGTACCACTTGCAAGCTCCAAATCAAGCTCTGGTACTTTCACACTTGCAGTATCTGACTGTAAATAAACATGACTGTCAGAGAATGACTTGCATCTCCGTATGAAATGCAAGAAATGGCAAATCTAAAAGGCGCTTTCCTATTGATGAACAAAGTTCAAATGCAATCAAAGTATGGGTAGATCCAAAGACAATAACAAAAAGTGAAAAGAAAAAAGTCAAGATAGGAAAGCATAACAATGAGAAGACTAACACCTCAAAATTCACAAGAACAATTTTTTATTCGTTCAAATATTTTCCAGGATATTTCCTCCCATGACTCCATCCACTAGGATAAAGACTGTCCATGTCATTTAGCAATTCTCTATAGGATCAACACAATGACAAAATATGCACTCAAAAGCCACCGTCAACATTAGATCATGCACATTATTATTTTGTATCAAACACTTATTCCAAAGAATAGAGAAGTAAATTTAATGTTGTTTGTTTTACTAGCATGCTTACAATTATGAGTACTCCTTGCAAAAGTACATACCATTCTAGAGCAGCTTAAGTTTGGCAACCAAAAACTGACACTCAGAAAGCTTGCAAGGAATCCAACAATTATAGAATAAAGAAATAAAAATCAAAACTAAGGTTAATTTTGCAAGATGTTCTTAACTGACCATAATACCTCCTCACCAACTTCATCATTATCTAATGGACATTCAGAAACCTGCATATGTGCTCTTGAGAAGGCAAAAAACAACTAAAGTTCAAAATATACTTTCCTGTCTGTCATTTAAATTAGATAGGAACAATAAAGCAAGAAAGGTATTGTTGAAAAGGCTGAAACCAGGGCAGTGTATAAGAAGAAACAAGATTTCGGAGGAAAGAAAGAGGGAAAGAATAAAGTGGTCCAAACAAACCTCAGACCCTTACTGCAAATCCTATGGTATTAAAGCATCTAAAAACTTATTTTCATCAGTAAACTTCCTTAGCACACAAAAGCAGTGCCACCATGTTGAGCACTAGAGAGTTAGCGTGACTCTTATCAAATAACCCAAGGAAAGCAAAATTTTCCTGGTTTCCACTCGTCCCCTTAATTAAATGGAATATAACCTTGTTAATTATCCACATGTTCGTAAGTGCATTTCTTCACAACCAAAATACAATAACTTACGAACTGTTTCCAAAAGATGAGAACTGGGATAAATAAGCAACCTCTTGTCTAATCCAATTTTGAGAAATTCTCCAAGCTAATAATTTGTTCACCAATGAATCACATATTTGGTTCCACCCTAAGTTAAGAATAATACTTATGCATCTATGCCATAATTCTGGCCTCTAAATTCAATAGAAATAACATTTCAATAAAGATGGAAAAAGAGCAACTTTTTTTTAGCATAATTGGTCTTCAGCTGTACATACTCTCATGCACTTATCCCAACTATCTTTATAAAATAGAATAGACCAAACAGTCCAATCGCAAAAGGTATCCGTATAGGTGATCTGCAATACTTAAAGTCTTAATAATAGCAGCACACTCATTTTCCAAACTATTGCTGATTAACTCCATTGTCTTATTCCTATTACCCATTTATACTCTTGAAGATTCTAAACAATATCAGTACATATTTTTCTCAATTCAAGATCTGTCCTTCAGGAACTCCTCACTATTGTTCCTCAATCACTTATAACAGAATTGTAATCATAAGTAAAAAAGTCCAGTTAAATCAGGGGAAGATCGTAGACTCAATCCCCGACTGATTGCCTAGCAAACACAAAATCTCCCAACTGGTCTTTGCCACAAAAGGATCCCAACTCGTATGATAGAAGTACACAATTCAAACCCTTTGGACATCTTTGATTTGCAAAATCAAACTATTTGCAAAACAATAGATTCCTTGATATGAAAATAAACACAAATACAGAACCAAACCTTTATCAAATCACGACTTAGGTCTTTAATGTTCTTCACGGAAAGTTTGATTCTCTTTCCTTTTTCAGGAATTCGTCCACCAGGTTTCAACTGCGTGAAAAATAAGAGTTAAACGATTAAATGAGAGCACAGTGAATGGTAAAAGCATTTATTACATACCTCAGAACTGCGGTAACCACAGGCATCACACATTGATGCCATAACAATTACTTCTTGGAAATAAGGAATCCCTACAAGCTGTCAAGGCCTCAAATGTCTGATGAAACAAAAGATCAATGAAATACACTTACAATAAGAAAAGAATCAGCAAAACTTATATTCCAGAGCAATTATCATCAAAAAGTATCAGTAACGGTTATAGGCACAAACACATCAGAGAAAATTTCAAGTGTATAATTGCCAGTTCTTTTCACAAGAAGAACTATTGTCTGAGTCAAAAAGGGGGATAGAAATGGAAAATCAAAGAGAAGAAAAGACAAATGGTAGAAAGTAGTAGAGAGGAGCACAGAAGGGCGAGAGTTCTAGTTCTTCCATCGCTGCAACCACAATCCTACCATCAACTCAAAAACAGCCTTTCAACTTCCATGAACTAAAGTTCACCCATAAATTCCATGGGTCATGGATAGACATCCTCCCTAGCATTAGCATTCTATATTTTCTTGAACCTTCTACAATAAAATCAATTGTTTCATAGATGCCCAGAAAAGGAACAAGACATCAGCCAAAGTTGTCGCTACTGTGATTTGATGTCTTGACATGGCTCTTCTATGAATAAAACATGTGCAACCCTTACTAAATTCAAGTAGTCTACTAACAGTACTACATTGTAAATAGTATTTTTAGAGAACATCAACCTACCATAAGTCATGACAAAATTTTATACGGACAAAGAAAATGCTGATTAAGGTAATTAGTAACTCTTCCAGATTTTACTATCTTTATTCTTTTGTATCCAAGATTTAACAACATGTTCTGTATGAGAAACATAATCAACAAGTCAAAAGCATGCACCTAGATAAGTGGATAAATCATTTTAAAACTAAAAGTCCACTGCAACTACAATGCAGTCACAGTTCTTAAGAATAAAGATGACCATCAGGGATGCATACAGTTATTGAAAATGACAAAGATCTCAAAACATAATGAGTTTGAAACATTTCTCCCCATCCATAGTGTCCACAATCTCTTCTCATACTACTGGACATTCTCAACAAAATTTCAGATACTTAATCTCCACCTTTTCCAATTCAAAATTATAATGGACGCTCTTCACATGCTCCACATATCAGATTGACTCCATATTGAGTAAATTTCAACACAATCAAGTATAATTGCCCCATATATGATTGTTCATCCCATCTCCCAAACAATTCCACACTGGTCAGAGTATGATCTCAAGAAAGGAAAAAGTATTCGCTTTCTTTCTTTCAATCGCCATAGTCAATGTCCCTAATTAGGGAAGAAGTCTTAATATAGTAGCATACTGGAATATAAGTATGAAATGGAGGCATATGGAACTCATTTCATTAGACACTACTTAAGACTCCATGAGAACAGGATTTGTAGCTTCACTTTCCCTCGTAGCAAATTACGGAATAAAGCATTTAAATTTGATTCTACAATGTGACTGTGAGAGAATGTTTATCATGTGATAGAATGCCTTAAAATAGGTCAAGGATACTTGTGACAAACATTCGAGTCTCACACCTAGCTGCACATGCTCCACAAGTTGATGGGAAAGTCATCACCTACCATAATAAACAACATTATAGGTAGAGATTAATGACAAGACAATTTAATACCACACTAAGATCACGTAAGGCAAAGAAATTGACCTCTTCTGGGGCAGAGTACCGAAACAAAGATTCAGCAATTTCAGCACTATTAGTTTGTGCAATGGCCCGTTGTCCAGCTGCAGCTCCAACAGATCCATGTGGCTCTTTCCTTATGTGATCAGAAGAACTGCTCGTCACCTCTGATGATGGTCCAACACCAGCTTCTCCCAACTGAGATGGATCAACTAGATACCCAAGAGATGCTTGCTGTTCTGGCGTTCGCTCGTAGAATTTAACGCTCAATGATGGATCAGGAGACGGAGACAATCTAGCATAAATTATCATAAACTTAATTGTGCATGCACAACAATAACTTAACAGCATCGCTGCAGACCCATGAAAGAGAAACCATAATGATCATACAACCTATAGTCAATACCTTTATATTGCAAAGTTTCAGGCACAAGTGCAAAGACACATACAAACACGGGGGGAACAAGCAATAATCTAGTCCATGCATTTCCGAAACAAACAATAAAGAATTTGCCAAATCAATGGACAAAATGATATCATCTTTATACAATTCTCTTACAGATTCTCCACGAAGCTATTTCCAGCAGGATCATCCAGGATGAAAGTAAAAGGGCAATCTCCTGAAGCACAGCTCCTCAATTTCAACAAAAAGTTGTCTATTGCTTCAGCAGTCTGAGGATCCACTCTCTGCGTGTTTGGAAAATGCATTAACAAAATCAGCAAAATCAAACAAAAAGCTCCAACCAGCTAACCACTAGCAACCACCTTGCGTTCTTCCTGAAGTGCCTGCAACTCATCAGCAGCTCGAACCAGAATCCCTTCCACCTGAAGAGTGTAGAAGTACAAAATGTTTCAAGAGATCAAGAAATGGAAAACACTAGAAAGATATATAATCTGAGTAAACAGCTACGAAAAAAAAAAAAAGATTCTATGTGGCAAACAATTGAAAAGTACTATTAAATTTAATAGAAATTTGGGCACATTTTAAGAGGCAGGGGAATAGGAACTTTACAGTTTAGATATACAAGGAAAGGAAATATTCTGTAATTAGTGAGTAGATACAGCTGTAAATTAGTTTATTTAGTTTCCTAGTTTATAGTTTCCTACTTTAGGTGATTTCTACATTGTATTTATACTACAGCTCTGTAACCTTTTAATGATAAGCAGAAAATAATTTTATCCCTCAAAACTACATAGTATCAGAGAACTAGGGTTTTGTTTCTTTCCCTGGGGCTGTCGACTCCTTGTTTTGCATTCTACAATCGATTTCTTCATTCTAAAGTTTCGAATTTTTGGTTCTCTTCATCTTTTAAGTCAGATTTTTTCCTGCCTACAATCTGATTTTTTCCACTTTTTTGGATTTATTTTTTCCCTTTAAATCCTTCCTCCATTTTTTTTTGCCACATCATGTCAACAATCTCTAGTACCTCCAGTACATCCTGTCCACCAATCGACCAGCCAATTGTCACCTCTGCTCCCGCCAGTTTGGATGTTGCTACACTGCCATCCTTGCAGATTACAGTGGTGAGGCTTAATGGTCAGAAATTTTTGGAATGGGCTCAGTCTGCCAAACTAGCCCTGGATGGCAGAGGAAAACTTGGATTTTTGACCAGAGAGGAGCCAAAATCAATAACAACCGACCCCACGTTCTGGTGCTCGCGTTTTGAGAATTCTCTAATTACAGGATGGTTGCTAAATTCCATGGAAGAACTGATTTGTCGTCCGTTCATGTACATGGATGCAAGAGAAATTTGGAATGCTGTTGGACAGACATACTCTAATCTTGGGAATTCCTCTTAAATTTTTGAATTGAAAAAGAAACTATGGCTCTCTAAATAAGGTGATAGAGATGTCACAACTTATTTTAACGAAATGCTCTCTCTGGCAAGAATTGGATTTGTGTTATGATGATGCATGGAAGAACCCCAACGATCTTGCAAGGGCAAAAAAAAGAGAGGAAGTGGATCTTGTCTTCATGTTTCTCACTGGAGTCAATCACGGCTTTGATGAAATCAAGGGCCGACTTCTTGGCTGCCAACCTTTACCTTCAATACGGGATGTGTTTTCTGAACTACGCCAAGAGGAAGCCCGAAAACGTGTGATGAACGAACCTATCCACTCGACGCAAAATGGAGACAACATGGCGCTGGTTTCCCAGGGGGTTGATGGTGGTAGTCACAAGAAAAAACCGTTTTCTTGTGATTTTTGTGGCAAGCCATGGCATACAAAGGACAAGTGTTAGAAGCTCAATGGAAAGCCGCCTCAAAACAAAAAGAAGGGGGATGGGAAAGCTGCTGCAACTGTGGCCAAAACTTCTCAGGAGCAAACTACTACTTCAAATTCGGTACCTTTCACCAAGGATCAACTCCAACACTTGTATAGGCTTTTTAACTCTCCAAAATTTTCTCTTAACTCCTCTTCCTCTTGTGCTTCAGCCTACCAAGGTATTTCTTCTTCCTTTGTGTGTTCAAATCAATCTGTTGGTCCTTGGGTCATAGATTATGGGACTACTGATCACATGACATATTGCTCTCAATTTTTTTCTTCTTATAACCCCACTGCAGGAAATAAAAAAAAATTCAAAATTGCAGATGGCACATTTGTTGCCATTGCCGGCAGTGGAACTGTCAAAATTTCAGCCAAAATTATCCTTTACAATGTCCTTCATATGCCTAAATTTTCCTGCAATTTGTTGTCCATTAGTAACTCACCTGTGACCTTAACTGTCAGGCTAATTTCTCCTCTTCTATGTGTTTTTTCCAGGACCTAGCTTTAGGAATGATGATTGGCAGTGCTAAGGAATGTGGAGGGTTGTATTACTTTGAAGATGGATTGCATTCAGGTATGGCTGTCCAAAATTCTTATCATAAGTTAAAGTCTAGTCTAGTGATCAAGATGTTTTGTTATGGTAGTTTCGTTTAGGACATCCCAGTTTTTTCCATTTGAAACATTTGTTTCCTAAGTTATTTATTAATAAAGATCCATCTTCGTTTCAATGTGAAGCATGTGCTTTAGCAAAACATCACAAATCTTCTTACCCCTTTCGGCCTTACGTTTCATCTAAGCCATTTCAACTCATCCATAGTGATATTTGGGGTCCATCACGGATTCCCACTTTTTTTGGCAAAAGATGGTTTGTTTCTTTCATTGATGATTACACACGACTCACTTGGAATTTTTGATGAAAGAAAAACATGCAATTGCTGATATTTTCAAAAATTTTCACTCCATATTTCAAAATCAATTTAATGCAAATATACGAATTTTTAGGAGTGATAATGGCAGGGAATATTTTTCCAAAGTTTTGGCATAATTTTTTTTCTAAAAAAGGGATAGTTCTGTTGACACCCCACAACGAAGGAAAAATAGACATTTACTTGACGTCATAAGAGCATCGTTGTTTTCAAATAATGTGCCTAAAACTTTTTGGGGTGATGCTCTTTTAACTGTTGTTTTCATAATTAATCGTATGCCCTCTAAATCCTGCAATTTGAAACTCCTATGCAAAATTTTCGCGAACATAACCCGAATCCTAGACTTTTTTTGGATTTACCCTTCAACATATTCGGCTGCACTGTTTTTGTCTCCAATCAAGATAAAAATAAGACAAAACTTGATCCTAAAGCAAGAAAGTGTCTTTCTAGGGTATTCGGCCTCTCAAAGAGGCGACAAATTTTTTGATCCAATTTTGTAACCATGGACACCTTTTTTTTTGGTTGAAAAAACACCTTTTTTTCTCTCCTCCTCTTCAGGGGGAGTATTCGATCAAGGGGAGTCAGGAAGATTTGATGGTAAGAATGGTTGATTTGGATTTTTTAAGTGTGAATTTTCAATCTGTAGGAAATCATTTTTAGAATTTCAACCACAATTTGGAAGAGGCAAACGATTTGGAAAAGGAAAATGTTGGGAAATATCCAGCTGGATATCTCCTAGATATTATTGACTCCTAAAAGTTAGTAAATCAGATCAGTTAGGATGTTATGTACAAATATTAGGATATTATGTACAGATATTAGTTTCCTAGAATAGCCCTCTTTATTTCTATATATCTTGTACATATGTATTGACCTAAGAATATATTGAGAATAATATACATCTATTCAGAATTTCTGCATGGTATCAGAGCTTACCTGAATTGTCCTAAACCCTAGCCGCTACCCAGTGTCTCTAATCCTACCAATCTATCTCAACCATGTCAGACATTGCTGAATCCGCTAACCCATCTATTCAAACACCTCCTCATAATCCTACCTCATATTCTCATTCCATTCAAATCACTACTATACGACTGAATGGAGAGAATTTTCTTCACTAGTCCCAATCGGTTAGAATCTAAATATGTGGTAGTGGCAAGATTGGATATTTGACTGGTGGCAAGAAGGAACCTACAACTGATGATCCTACACACGAAATATGGGATGTTGAAAATTCTATGGTTATGACATGGCTGGTAAAGTCTATGGAGGAGGATATTAGCTCTAACTATATGTGTTACTACACAACTAAGGAGCTATGGGACAACGTGAATCAGATGATATTTGACTTGGGAAACCGGTCCCAAGTGTATGAATTAACTATCAAATTGGGTAAGATCCACCAAGGTGAGGACAACGTTACTAAGTACTTTAATTCCCTGAAACATTTGTGGCAAGACTATGAATGGAAATCCCCTGATGACTGTAACTATTTTCTAAAAACAGTAGAGGATAACTAAATTTTTAAGTTCTTAATTGGACTTAATGTCGAGTTTGGTGAGATTAGAGGTAGGATTATTGGAAGACAACCATTTCCATCCATTGGGGAAGTCTTTGCAGAAGTCCGACATGAACAGAGTAGATGGTTTGTGATGCTTGGCAAACGAAATCCTACACCTACTATTGAAAACACAGCCTTAGTTGTAGGGAATGCTACTGGCCGTGCTAAGAAGACTGAGGAAAAGTCACGAGTTTGGTGTGACTATTGCAATAAAGCTCGTCATACCCATGAAACATGCTGAAAACTCCATGAAAAGCCTGCAAATTTGAAGGGATAACATGAAGGAAAATTTAATAAAACCTTAGCTCACTATGAATCAAGTAAAACTCCATCAGCTATGAGGTAGATGCTGGACAATTCTCTCAAGAGTAGATTAATTACATCCTGAAGCTACTGAAACCCAAATCTGAATCCTCAAGTGCCCTTAATGCTTCTGTTGGACAAACTGGTAGTGATTTTAACGCCTTATAATGTTCCTTTCCATACAATTTCGCTACTTGGATCATTGATTCATGAGCATCTGACCATATTAACTGTTCTTCTAATTTATTTCATAGTTATAACCCTTGTTCAGGCCATGAAAAAATTCATATACTAGATGGATCATTTTTTGTTGTAGCTGGTAGAGGTTCAATAACTCTATCCTCTAATATCTGCTTAAATATGTCCTTCATGTTCCAAAAATAGCTTGTAATCTGCTATCTGTGATTACAAGCTAGTTTCCTATAATAGCCCTCTTTATTTCTATATATCTTGTACATATGTATTCACCTAAGAATATATCGAGAATATTATACATCTGTTTAGAATTTCTGCAGAAAACAATCAAGGCAATGATTCAAATTTAAATGCAAATAATTTGGATGATGAATCTAAAAATGTTGAGCTTCAAATGAAAAAAAATCATCATGAATCTATCATAACTAGAAACCTTGGTGCCACACAACATACTCCAAAATATGACAAGAAATTTGGTCAAACGTACTCTACGAAGCACCTATCAAAAGTAATACGGTCAGCCATGCCTATGCATAGCCCAGAAAAAGCCCCACGGCCAGGTACAATTTCTCTTGATCCTATTCCATTAAATCTTGAGTCTAATCTTGATCTTCCCAAGTCTGATATGCATTTACCTGTGGCTCTTAGAAAAGGAATTAGGAAATGCACTATCAAATATCCTATGTCTTAACTCTGTCTCCCTTCAAAACTTGTCTCCTTTTTCTTGTTTTATCTCACATCTTAATCATATGGAAATTCCAAAGTCTATCCAAGTAGCTTTACAGGTTCCTAAATGGAGGGCAGCACTTTTGGAGGAAATGAATGCTCTTAAGAAGAATCAAACATGGTTAAAAGTAGCTCTTCCTGTTGTAAAGAAGTTGGTAGGATGCAAATGGGTGTTTACAATCAAGTATAATTCTGATGGAACACTCGAGAGATACAAGACAAGATTGGTAGCAAAACGTTTCACTCAGACTTATGGCGTGGATTACACTGAAGCATTTGCTCCAGTGGCGAAACTCAATACAGCGAGGGTTCTACTATTTGTTGTAGTGAACCTAGATTGGCCTCTGCACCAACTAGATGTGAAGAATGCTTTCCTAAATGGAAAAATTGAAGAAGTGTTTATGGTACCTCCTTCCGTCTTTGTGGCTGAGTTTGGATCCCAAGTGTGCCTGTTAAAAAAGGCACTATATGGTTTGAAGCAATCACCTCAACCTTGGTTTGAAAGATTTACAAGTTTAATGAAACAACAAGGATATTCTCAAGGTCAAACTGATCACACCTTATTCTTTAAAAACAAGGAAAGTGGGATGATGACTGTTTTACTGGTATATGTGGATGACATCATCGTCACAGGTGATGATCATGAAGAAATCAACAACTTTAAGGCTAGTCTAGCAAGAACATTTGAGATCAAAGACTTGGGACCACTAAAGTAATTCTTGGGAATGGAAGTTGCAAGATCAAAGAAGGGGATCGTGGTAAGTCAACAGAAATATGACTAGATCTACTTTCTGATACATGTATGACAGGTTGTAACCCAACTAACACGCCCGCAGACCCCAATGAAAAATTTAGTGACATTGGATGTGACCCAGTTGATGTTGGGAGATATCAGAGATTGGTTGGGAAGTTAATCTATTTGTCTCATATGAGACTAGATATTGCTTCACTGCCAATTTGATCAGTCGATTTACGCACTCTCCTAAGAAGGTTCATTTGGAAGCAACTTACCACATTCTAAGATACCTCAAGGGATATCTAGGAAGGGGACTATTTTTTGAGAAGAAGGCCCAAAGAAATGTTGAAGTGTTTGTCGATGCAGATTGGGCGGGTTCGGTCATTGACAGAAGATCTACTAGTGGACACTGCTCATGTATATGGGGAAATCTAGTGACTTGGCAGAGTAAAAAAGAAAATGTAGTGGCTCATAGCAGTGTTGAAGCAGAGTTCCGTGCTATAGCCAATGGAATTTGTGAGGCAATTTGGCTCAAACGAGTACTAGAGGAGCTACAGCTACCATTGGATGGTCCTATGAAACTATACTGCAATAACAAGGCTGCCATTAGCATTGCTAACAATCCCGTGTAACATAATAGGACTAAACATGTGGAAATTGACCGTCACTTCATCTAAGAAAAGCTAGAAAATGTAGTGATTTGCATGCCGTATTTTCCAAGCACATAGCAAGTAGCTGGTATCCTTACGAAAGGATTGTTCAAGCCAAGCATTATGGAATCATCAGCAAGTTGGAATTTATAAATATATATGCCCCAACTGGAGGGGGAGTGTCGATTTAGACATAAAAGGAAAGGAAATATTATGTAATTAGTGAGTAGATACAGTTGTAAATTAGTTTATTTAGTATCCTAGTTTATAGTTTCCTAGTTAGTAGTTACCTACTGTATTTATAGTACAGCTCTGTAACCCTTTGATGATAAGCAGAAAATAATTTTATTCCTCAAAACTACAGAACTGAAAACCACTATATAGGGGTTCATAATATTGATTCGTTACCATCAAGAAATTGATGATGGATTCAATTAAAATATTTCTATAGAAACGGCATCACTTGGCCAAAGGAAAGACAGGCAGAAAGCAGTGAAATTTCTAATCACTAGCCAAACTTTGGAAACATAAGAACAACAAACTATAATTGGGGAAAAAAGAAAAGATTGTACAGTTGATAAGCTCCCACGTTGTGCCTCTGGCGGAATCTCAAAATCCAATTCTGGGATCTAAATGCATAAGAAGACAGAGAGATAATTACACCCAAACTACATTAATGCACAAAGAATATGGAGATATTTGACATTGCAAAGCAAATTAGAAAGACAATAACGAATTAGCAGTTTTTACATGACAAACTAAAGAAATAACAATTTTAACACTTGTTGCTTCATTACCAGTAATTATCTTATCTTTATTTACAGTTCTAAGCTCAACTTCAACCTTAACCAACCAACAACTTCATCCAAACCAAGCCTATCGAATGTTGTACATATAAACAAATCTACACGAAAATGATAGAAATTAAACAAAGGAAAAAATGACATGTATGAGTGTCATAGCATCCTGATGAAGCTCAAGCTAATTGCAACAGAGCTTTACAAACTGCTTGCATGTTTTGGAAGTACACAAGAAACACATTTTAAAATGAATAACAACTAGAACCATAAGAAGCTTTGACCTCAGATGAAGTCTGAAAAACCATGGCATGTAGTAAGGATTTAGAACTTTGGCTCAGTGAGCATATACATCGTGAGAAACAGCAAGCCTTATAAGAGGACTCAAATGTACTTATTCCAATCAAATTACCAACTTAACAACACAGTTATAGGAGAGGAATGAATAACAGAAATGCAATATAAACAGCTTAAACTTAAACGCATCTACGTGATATAGGACATCATAATTATACCTTTATAGTGGCAGATTCAGATTTTACCACTTGCCGATTAAGCATCTGCATTAACAAAAACACATATTCATTAATGGCACCACTAAAGCTTCTTACAAAGTCCGTTAAAAAAAAATCTTGATCAGCAGGATAGAAGCATATGGAGGAGGAAAGAAAGAGAGTGAGCAAAATCAAAGGAAAGAAAAAAAGAAGGAAACTATCAGATACGAAAGTATACCTTCGGATCACCAGATGGGATACGGCAATAATAGCAACAGCCCCGTGGTTGGATTTCACCAGCAAACTGAACTTCATTGTTTCTAAGATAAATAACAAAAATACTCAGATAAAGATTGGGCAAGGCAAGCAATTTCAAAAAGTAAGAAAATTTGGCAGCTATACCTCTCACCACAATGGGGACATTCAAAAGCAGATAATAAGATCTGCAAGAATACCAGCATTCTTTGAATAAAAATGAAGAATCAAGCTCATGTTTCCAAAACTCAACATCAACATGTGGATTAGGCCAAGATAAAAAGATGTATAGAATGGAAGCAGGCAAGCAAGCAAGGTACCAGTACCTTTCGGAAGTGTGGAATTGAAGTCAACAGAAACCTTGTCACACCCTGCCACAAATTACAAGTAGAATTAATTCTCCCAGAAATAAAACCAATTCAATCCAATAAAAGAGAAGGTTACATTGAGTTGGCAGCGCATGCAGAGACTTTCGACTTGATAAAGAGGAACGTCGATATCATCATCAACGGAAATAGCATCTACCACTGACCTCACGTCCTCAAATTGTTCTTCCTCTCTCTTGTTACCATTGCTATTATCGTTACTGTTATCGCTTCTTTCCATCTAGAAGATGATAGTATACCAGAGTGTCTTCCAACGATTGAGGAGTGACGGCGGCAAATTAACAGAAACGAATGGAGGAGGACCGAAGGTGACTGGCGGCTTCGCGGAGACTACAGTTTCGACTCCGACCAGACGAAAATGGAGGACTGACGAAGGTGAGGTGGTGACAGCTTCAACACTGAGCAGAGGAGGATAAGAACGTAAGTGAAAGTGGAGAATTTTAGGGATTAAGAATGGAGGAGGGAAGAAGAGCTGATTTTGTTAATTTCAAATTTTGTCATTAAATGGTTCAGTGTTAATTTTTATAATATGCTTTGCTTGATAATTAAATATAAATTGTATTATTAATTTATAGAAAGCATTTCCAGGACCATAATTATAAATTGTATTATTGATTTATGGAAAGCATTTCCAGAACCAAAGGAAAGGATATAAGAGAAAAATGGAATCACGGAGAAGGAGAAGCAAAGTCATGTAAAATGAACCTGCGTGTTCTTTTCTTCTCCTTTTACTTCCAATTCGACAAACGCTTTATATATTCTTCCTAATCTCTTAATATCTATAACAGTCGTATGTAAGATTGACACATATCTAACGTTGAGCTGAGTCGTAGTGTCTGATTACTGCTTTCTATAAATCTCCAGAACATACTTTCAAATTACTTGAATACCCCTATAGTCCAATTCATCGGATAAAGGGTATATGGAATTCTCCCGATTTAGAGGTGTCACCGCCCGGGCTGTCCAACTAGCCCGGGAGGCCCACCCAGGCCACGGGCTGGCCTGGTCATTTAATATATTTTTTAAATTTTTAATCTATTTATTTTAATAGAATTTAAAAAAGTTGTAGCTGCATTTTTTAAAATTCATAAATTATATATATTTATCAAAAATATATAGCAATGATAAGGGTGTCATAATTATTCCTTACAAACAAGAAATTTTAATTTTAATTTTGTAATTTTATAATAACAATTAATTATAATGTAAATGTAAAAAGTTATTATCTAAGTACAATGAATTTATTTCAAATATTATTTTTACTTTTTTAATAAATTATTATATTTCTTTTTAATAATATTTTTAAAAAAATAAGTTTATTAAGTTTATAATATAATATTTTCAAACTTTTAATATTTTTATAAATTATGGACAAAACTCTTAATAGATGTAGTTATTATTGATTCATTTTACTTATATAGTTGTATAAATATTATTATCTTTTCATATTATATCTATTATTAAATACATTGTAAAATTTTATATTTTTATTACACATATTAAAAGAAATTAATTAATATCATGATTAATCTTAACGCATTTAAACGTTTTTATTTAATTTATCATATTTACACAATATATACATTATGCATATATGTATTTATATTAATCTTAAAATGAATTAATCACTTTATTAATC
>JAOQMQ010000007.1:323823-340619 GCA_027563845.1 Erythroxylum subrotundum | reverse complement strand
AATCTTCGTTACCGGATGTCGGACATTCGTTTTCCGATTCGATTCGATTTGTTTTCCGATTCGCGATCCTTCGTTTTCCTTGTTTCGCTCCGTTTTTCGTTTTCTTCGGTTGGGGTTTGGTCTCGAGATCGGGTTCCAATACTTAATATGCAAATGCACAAGAAGGGGGGGTTGAATTGTGTATTCTTTTTTCGATAATCCCCTTTTTTGAAAACTTCTTGAAAGCTTGCTTCACTTCAAAACTATCGAAAATCAGTATTATGAAATATTGTAATTTATTCTCTAAGTACTTGTTTAAAAACAATAGGAGTAATAGTTAAAAGTTAAGATAGTTGAGAAAGTCGACACGTAGATTTATATTGGTTCACCCCAAACCATGGGCTACGTCCAGTCCTCAGAAATCCTTCTAAAATTTCACTATACTTCTCAAAGTTACAAGTATTCTTTGACTTCGAGCCTCTTCAGGTCTCTTACAACAAGTATTCTTTCACACTTAGCCTCTTCAGGCTATCTTCTTTTCTTCTTTCAACTTAAAGAGTTTTTGAGCTTTTGTTACTGATAATGATCGCTTTAATTTTCGCACAGTAAGATTTCTAGCTTTTTCTCTCGAAAATCTCTAACTTCATAAATCGCTAAGCTTTTGTAGTCTTCGACTCCGACCTTTATTTATAGTCTTCATCTTCAACCGCTTCTTGATAACTGATTCTTTCTTCTTGTTTCTTGATCTTTAAAGAAATCAGTTATTCAGTTGAGTTCTGTAACTAACTCAAGCTGATTAGTCATCTGACGTAGTATCGGTTCTTCTGTCTCACTTCCTTCAGTCTGATGTTTAACTTGCGCTTCCGTCTCACTTCTGGTTTGCGCCTTCCGTCTCACTTTTGTTTTTGCGCCTTTTGTCTCACTTTTGTTTTTGCGCCTTCTGTCTCATTTTTGCTTTTGCATCTTTCGTCTCACTTCTGGTTTTGCGCCTTCCGTCTCATTTTTGCTTTTGCGCCTTCCGTCTCATTTTTGGTTTGCGTCTTCCGTCTCACTTTTGGTTTTGCGCCTTCCATCTCACTTTTGTTTTTCACCTTCCGTCTCACTTTTGGTTTTACGCCTTCCGTCTCACTTTTGTTTTTGCGCCTTCCGTCTCACTTTTGTTTTGCGCCTTCCGTCTCATTTTTGGTTTGCGTCTTCCGTCTCACTTTTGGTTTTGCGCATTCCGTCTCATATTCGTCTGCTTCCGTCTTACTTTCTTCTTTCATTATTATTTGGTCTTCATCAAAATCATCGAACGTAAAGTCATTTTGACTTAACAAGAATATCAACATAACACGAAAGTCACCAAAAGCAATATAGAGAGTACAAATGCCTAAAACATGATTTTTCCTAGTTAAAACATCTAAACAAAACCCATAATGTACAACTAAAATAACTATAAGTACGGAAGTACCCTGGCTATTCACAATAAATCTCAATGATCTCTGCGGCATTTCATCAAACACATTACAAGCATTATCCCATATTCCCAATATTAACATACAAAGTTCTCAAATTAGCCACATCATGTCTCAAAATAACCAATTAAACCAAATTGATCAAGAGAGAATGAGAGATTACCTTATTAAGTACATTGGACCGTTCACTGAGTCATTGTTGGTTGTTTCAGCATTAGTGACTGCGTCAAGCCACGACAAATGATATGTGAAGAAGAAGAACCGAGGAAGAACGTGAAATGAAGAAGAAGAGCAGAGAAGTGAAAGAAACTAGGGGGATGAAGGGAGATGGATGGAGGCATGACTGCAGGAGGAGGCTGTTGGGCTGAGTGAGGGGCGAGCGTGCGAGAGCGAGACTGCGAGGGGCTGGGGCCAATGTTGCTGGCTCGTTTAATCATAGGCAAAATGATGTGGAACGACATCATTTTACTCTTAAAGCAAAACGATGTTGTTTTATCGGGAGAAGAAATATTTTATACATAAACAAAACGACGTCGTTTTGCAACAATCAAAATGACTTCGTTTTGTTTAGATCATTGTGCAGCCCGACCCATCCACTTTGGCCCGTGGCCCTTCCATAGACCGTGACTCTTGGGTCGTGGCGCAACCTGAATTTCCACGAGCCATTCCCAGCTGGCTCGTGGCCCAACTCGTGGGTCGGTTTGACAGGCTGGACCAAGCCGGGCTGGTCTTGACATCCCTATCCCAATTCTCCTCGGCAAGTCTCTTCAAATGTGAAATATAAAATAATAATAATTAATTATACACTAGAGTCAAACTTTTAGAGCAGGCATGATTCATAATTATATGATGAACTTAAGATCAATTCTTTTAGCATTAATTTATAAAATTCACTATAAAGCCAATAATACAAGTTTTTTCCTCTAAAGCTTTAATAAATAGTTAAAAAAAGAAAAATTATATATTTTCAAATGAATTTAACGTCTAATATAATCGTACCAAGATTTATAAACTAGAAAGATAAATTTTTTTCAGATGAACAGATATTTGAAGGAGTTATAAACCATGTTAATACTCAAATAAAAGAAATAAAGTAATTTAAAGATTTTTTTAGTAGAAAATCAACAAGCTCTATAATTTGACCATACTGCTTCCCCATCCACCATTAATTTGGAGAGAGTTTCTAAAATACACTTTCTAATAAAACATTCATAATAAAAATCTTCTAAGATAATCGACTTCCAATATTCCAAACTCTAGCTTGTAAGGAATAAATTATAACAAAAATATTTTACAACCTATTTATAAAACTACTCCAAATAACGAACACCAATCACCTCCAACTTCTTTAACATTCTTGATGTCAAAGTCAAATTATCTTATAGTATAAAATTAACAAGATCCTATTTCGACGATAATGCTTCCACATCCCCTATTGATTTGGAAAGAGTTCCTAAAATACACTTTGTAATAAATATTCATAATAAAGATCTTTTAAGATACTCTACTTCTGATATTTCAAGCTCTAGCCTGTAAGGAATCAACTATAAAAAAATATTTGCAACCTATTTATAAAACTACCCCAAATAATGAACATCAATCACCTTCAACTTCTTCAACATTCTCCTCAATTACCTAAAATATGAACAATGAATTTGGGATGACAATAGGTCGAGCCTTGGCCATGAGGCAGGAGGCTTGAGCCCCAACTGATTAGGCCTGACTTGAGCCCAACTCAACGTAACAAGTTTGACTCGACCAACCCAAACTGTTTTTAATTAAAATGCAAAAACAACTTCATTTTGGGCCGATTCGGGCTTAGAGTAGTGAGGAAGTCTTACAAGAAACAGAAGACCAAAATTTCCTTTTAAAAGATATAAACCATATTCAAGACCCTTAATGGAAAAAAGCTATCTTGCAAAGTTACAGTAGTCCTTTGAAAACCCATGTTAAAACTTACAAACTGCCTCTTCTTCATCTTATAATCTTACAGTTCGGGCTATTAATCAAACGAGTTTTTCTCACTCTTACTCTCTTTGTATGTAGTTCTTTAAAATTTAATTTGCTTAAAAGTTTTTAGAATTTCAATTTAATTCTTTTTTGGATAATTTGAGACAATCATTTTCAATTTAATTATAACATTATGAGTATTTCAGTATTTGTGTGATGCTTAAGCCAATTTATTTACGATTCATGTTCTTATAAAATTAAGAGCCTTGATATATTTTAATGTGAATTGATTGCTATAACTTTCTCTTTAGTCCATAATTTCTATTAAGTTTAGTGAGTCGAGTAGTAACAATTAAATCATTAGTTGGTCAAAAGGCTAAGATTTAATTAGAGTGTCGCATGATATAGGAATTTCGCTAACTGGTTGGTTGAAATTCTTGGGGCTAATGATATCTTCTTGGAAAGAATTGCATTAATCAATTTAGAGTCAGGTTGGTTCGGTTCTAACTTAGTAAAGGAAGATAGGGAGAATTCAGCTGGTGAGCATCTCTATAGTTAGCCTACTTTATAGCTCGGGATGTCGGTGATAAAAATCTAAACTTAGATGACTAAATTTATGGGCTTAATGTTTACGTGAGAATTTGTTAATATGCATGTTCAATTTTTTTTATATTATGTTTTTAGTGTTAAAAGTTTTTGTTCTAATTAATTAGTTATAATTTCTGATGGAACCCCTTTCTCATCTTTACAAATGTGTGGTATAGTTTGTGGTATACTATGCTTTCCTGTTAGATGAGGCCAGAAGTTGAAGGATTTCAACAACTAAGATCTGCAATTAATAATTGGAGAACATCTTGATTGAAATAAGAAATTGAATATGGAATTTTAAAGGATATATAGTAAAGTGATTGACGAGAAAACTTCTAGCCCCTACCTAATCCGCTTCTGCTGTGTTTAAATGTTTACATGTGATTTTTCTACATCTCATCATATATTTGCTGATTTTATAAGTTTTAAGGGTTAAAAGTTAAAGGCCTAAAAATCTTTCAAAAGAAGAAATACCAAAACTACTCAATCTAATTTATTATGCAGATGGTTGTCCAACATGTATAGTTTGCATATTTGCTAGATTATGATTAATCTATGTTATGGAACAAGTCATTTATATATTTTTTTGTTTGGGTATGTTTAGGAGGTTATTTGTATGCTATAATACGATTAGCAAACCAAAGTTGGATTTTTTTTAGGAATATGCAACTTCAATATGAAAGCGCTATTCTTAAACTGTTTATGCAATCATATTTGAGAGCTGATTGTTTACTGCTAATTTCTTGATTTCTCAGTGTGATTTTGACATACGTTTAAGTTTAATATGCCTGGAAATTCAAGTGAAAGATGATGAGATTAAATGAACTTGAAAGAAGCAATCTTGAATGTCCGAAGAAGCTGAATTTGCATTGTTTGCTCTTTGTTTTTGAGTTGTACATCCTGTTATGATTTTCTAAAGTTTGAACATGATTTTACCTTGTTTTAGGTGCCCAAAACATGATAAATGACAGCTCATGTGTTGGGTTATTAAAGGGATTTAAGTATAATACAATCTTTAAAGTTTAATGAGGCGAAACCAGAGAATTACATGTTGTTTTAGTGTGCAATTTCCATATCTGATTTGAAGGGTTTCATAATCATAATTTTCTGATTTAAGGGCCTGAAATTTGGTAAATAACATGGGTACAAGTTGTGCATGAATTTGAGCTAAATTAATCATCAAATTATAGGTTTTTGACCTTGTTTTTGTGGGCTGAATTTTTCTAAACGAATTTTACTTTGTTTGGAATTATAATTACATACATTTACTTGATTAATACTCTCATTTGCATTCGAAATGAAATTTTAATAAACAACACTCTCCTTGTGGGATCGACTCTTATTTCACCCTATACTAAATTTGTTAATTAATTAATGGTAGACATAAGATATTAATTTGTATATGCTTGACGACACATATCACTGCCTTATCCCTAAAACCAAAAGTCCTACTCATTGGAAGGCATTTAGACTTATTGGTTGCTATAACACTCTTTACAAGACTATAGCTAAACTCAATTCAAAATAATCATCCCTTCAGTCATCAATCCTAATCAAGCTGCATTCATTTAAGGAAGATCCATTAGAGACAACATTCTCCTTGTTTAGGACCTTTTGAATAACTATCACAAGAAAGGCTTAAGAAATAATTGCACAATGAAGATTGACCTTTAAAAAGCCTTTGACATAGTCTCTTAGGATTTTATCATTCACACTATGGAAGCCTTTGGTTATCCCCTACAATTTATCAATTGAATAAGACAGTGCATCTCTACACCTTCTTACAATGTTATTATCAACGGAGAATTGATAAAATTTATAAGGGGTACTAGGGGTATAAGACAAGGCTGTCCCCTTATATGTTTGCAAGAAACAAAGAATTACTAACCTGATGATTGCTAATGCATTTTAATCTTCTGTAGAGTTAATTTAAGTTCCCTATAGTCCATTATTACCTTTATTGAATTATTTTCCAAGCTTTATATTGACTTATTTAATCTTCTGTAAAGTTAATTCAAGTTCTCTAAGGACTCAGCTCTCTAAGCTCCTATCCTTGCTAATGTTGCCAATCTAAGCCTTAAAGAACCTCCTTTCATCTATTTAGGTATTTTTATCACTACAGCTAAGGTCACATATAGAGGATGTCAATTCATAATTGACAAAATTAGGAATAGAGTTGAGCATTGGTCTAATAAAACCATATCACATGCAGGAAGGGTTTAGTTAGAGTCCTCAATTCTTTCCATCCTCTATATATATTGGACTGCTCATACTGTACTCTTTAAGATTTATAAGGAGATTGAAAAGATTAAGGAATTTCACATGGTCTAAAAAAGCTTATGAAAGGAACTATCCTAAGGTTAGCTAAAAAACTATATGCCTACCTAAAAATAAAGGAGGATTAGTGCTACAATCAATCACAGTGGTAAGTAAGACATTACTTGCTAAAAGAGTTTGGAGACTTCTTCAAGAAAAACGATCCCTTTAGTTAAAGTGGGTATATGAGCATTACATTAGAAATAGAAATTTCTAGATCTAAATGTAAACTAGTTTGCTCAATGACCATGCATAAAATCCTTAAACAAAGATAATGGATGCAAGAACTAATCAAATATCATATTGGAAATGGAGAAAATACCTAGATGTGGTTTGACATTTAGGGAAGTCAAGGTCCCCTTCACCTTGAACCTTAATATTAAGCAATGATACATCTCTATCCTTTGGAAATAAGAGTTAGCACATTAATACAAAATGGTAGTTGGTTATGCACTAACAAAGGTAGTACCTATATGTTGTCTAATTTCCCAAGCTACAACCCTAATCCTAGCTTAGAGGATAAAATTATGTGGATTTTACATCCATCAGGTTCGTTCACAAATGCCTTATATATATATATACTGCCGACAAATTAATGTCCAAGTCCGAGGAGGTTGAATCAATAGTAAAAATCAATAGTAGAATAAGAGGCTACAATAACAAAACAATAATGCCCCAAGAGAAGGAAGAATTGGACAAAAAAGAAGAGGAATTGCATCGAGAAAGACAAGAGATGAAAGGAGCTTTTAAGCCAAGCTCAAACGCTAAGCCCGGAGATGTTGTATGCTAAGATGCTTTGACCAGTAATTCCAAATATTTATATATTCTTTTTAGTTATTATTTTTTTATTTATTTGATTTTATTATATATTATTATAAAGTCAGTTTTAAATTCCTTACATGTTTATTAGTTAGCCCATATCTTTATCTTCAAGGGTATTATCAATTTAATGAAAATATTGATGACATTTTTTCTATATGTAGGAAAGAGAGATGGAATAGCAATGTCTCAAAAAAGTTGGAAATAAGTCAGTAAACTAGTTGTTGCGGGAGATCTAGGGATAACCCCTATTAGTTTGACTAACAAGTTGCTTGTTGCTAAAAGACTATGGAGATTATTGGAAAACAAGAACAACTTGTGGATTAGATGGATACGTATGTATTTCATAAAGGATAAAAGCTTATGATAAATACAATTAGGGCTAATATTCCATTGGTTTATTACTCAACTCATGAAGCTAAAAGACCATCTTTCATATTCCTTTAAATGTAAGATAGGGAATGGAGAAAGAGCTTTCCTTCACCATAATGACTGGAGTAGAGCGGGACTATTATATACCATTCCAATCTCCATATACATTTACAAAACAAATTTCCTATCAATGCCAAGGTTAAAGAATGGATAAGTAGGAATCAATGGACTAACTTCCCATATGATCACTAGCTTTATCATTACCAGACTACAATCCTAATCTAGAGAACGAGGATAAAATGTTTACTAATAAGTCTTGTAGAAAAGTGATAAGAGGAGTGGGAGAAAAGGTGAGCTAGTATAGAGTTGTGTGGAACAAGAACTTATTTCCCAAGCTACCTTTCTTAATGCGGTTAACCATTAAGCAAGACTTGTCAACTAAGGAGAGACTAAGTTTTCTCAATTCTTTTAATTTATGTATTTTGTGTAAGGAGGCAAGAGAAACTACTACTCACCTTTTCTTTGATTGTAATTACACAAAGTGTACATGGGAAAATGTGCAAGATTTACGCCTTATTCACAAAAAATAATTTAGTTATAGGGATATTCTAGGATGGCTTATGCAGGACAAAACTATCAACAAGGGAGATATGACAGTGAATGTCATAAGTTTGGGAGCAAGTATATAAAAGATCTAGGAAAAACACAACATTATCTGCTTTAAAGGCCTAGAAAGCTCAAAAGAGAAAATCATTGGAAAACCCATACAATGGGTTAGAAAGCAACTCATACTCAATTAAGAGGCAAGAAGTTGTCAACCAAGTATGGTAAAAGTACGGAGGATTCTTAACCAGATACCTATTGATAAAAAAAAATAAGTAGAACCTGACTTAGAAAATACTAAAGGCTGAAGCTAAAGTTGGAATGTGGAGCTAATGAAGTGTCAATAGAACTTGATAAAACTTAAAGGTTCTGGTGTTGTTAGAGGAGTTAACTTTCCCTATACGAAACTTTGTGTTTTAAACTCTTGGAAGTTTGAGATTCTTGATACATTGTATTTTGGACTCCTTGAATTTTGATGAACAATATAATTCTTTATTTTCCCACGGAAAACTTGGAACACAGAGTATATGAATAAGGAGATTTTGTGAGTAGTAATTTAAAGTAGGGATACTCCTCACAAGAAAACAATAATACAAAAAGACAAAACTTATGAGGGTTTTGCATCGTAGTAATTTGAAGAACTCCTAGTTGAGATTAAAAATTCCATTCCATGTTCAACTTATTTAATCATATAAAATTTTTTCTGTAAAACATTTACGATATACATAATTATATTGTTTATGATCTTTTGTTTTCTTTCCTTTCAATTTAACATAAAATAAATGGCGAATTATATTTGAAATGGATTCAGATTTCATATATTTTATTAATATAACTTTTAGTTTCAGATTAATATTATAAAATTAATTCAAGTTTTAAATTTTAAATATAATTTATCCTTGAATTTAGAGTATTTTTCATTATAGATTAAAGAAGGAAAATGAGAGAAAGCTAATAGAAGGAAAATGAGAGAAAGCTAATCTGTAAGCATAATTATCATTCACATGCATAGATTATCAATCGCAAATTTTCACAAATAAACTAGTGAAAAGAAAATAGACAACAATCAACTGGTCCTGCGTAACAATCAAATCATGCATGTTCCACTGGTTAAACAATGGCAATTTGCGTCGGATTTCGTCAATCAAACGGAAAACCAAATCCCACTAATTACATAACCTTTAAATGAAAACCTCAACATCGCATACCAAATTAATTAATTCAAACTTATATCCAACATTTTCTTATGCATACTATAATTAAACTTAGAAAAGAGAATAAAGGCAGTAGTACTTATGAGAACTGTCATTTTCATCCCAAGCAAAATTATGACTTGCTTTCAAATAACTTGAGGAAAAAGCATTTGAGTGAGCGAGTAGGTCATTTTTCCATTCAAGACCTAACTGCCTGAGTGACATGCTGCTTACCCATAACAATATCCCCAAAAAAATAAAAACCATCCTCTAATCTAATGTGAACGAACTGTATGTTCTCTCTTGCTTAGATAACGGCTTTAACAAGAAATTAAGATTTGGAAAGTGGGTGGTTAACTACTTGTTTTCGCTTTTTTGGGCAGTGATTGTCCTGTTCATAATCATATTGTCTTAATAATGTTGTTTAGGATCAAAGGCGACGTAGTTTCTTGAGTGTCATTTCTTAAGTATGACGCCTTCTACAACTGTAGCTGCTGTTAGTCATTAGTATTACGGATGCTCCATGAGGCTAGTTTAAGCTCTTATCTACATTTTCCGACCAAACTTACGGTTTTCTTCTGTCTCTAGGTTTTTCATTTGACCAACAAAAATGTAGACAAGACACTTAACAAGGAATGTCATGTCACGTACCTAAACATATAATCATAACAATACTACAAGATAGTTTCCTATACATTCAAGATAGTTTCCTATACATTCATACTTCCTAGATTCTTTAAGTTACCAGAGGCTATGAACTAGCTAGTCTCAACAGCAAGGCTATGAGTGCTGCGCTATATGACAGTTCTCGATATAGGATGTAATGGATCACATAATGAATAACTAGGTTTATCAAAATCAAAGTTTGGTGCTCTTTTCTAAAAGGAAAAAAAAAAAAAACACATTGCTTGATTATTTAACAGCTAGAGGAGAATTGAAGGAACATAAGCGGTTATGACTAATATGCATGCATTGAGAAGGAGATTTAATCAGAAAGTTTGGTGCAAGAGAGCATGCGAGCTTCTGAGCCTTGTTGGCGATGTTGCAACAGACTCTATATGTATTGTAAAGCAAAAGTTCTTGAGACAATTACTAATCTCCAACCTTTGATTTTTCCCCGCCTTATAAATTCACTTCACTCACTCACTTTAAGCATATGCTCGTCAGGTAATTAAAGCATGGAAAAATCACACACAAAAACTCCACTCAAGGTTGCTAAAATTTATGCTATATCTGTTCTTTGTATATATTTTTAATGTTGGCAAAACGCTAATTTGTTTTTGGTCTGTTTCTTTCGTCATGCATGTTCAAAAAAGCTTGTTGAGGATAGCTCAATCTCCGCTGTCTCCTCGAGCAACACTGCTGCTAGAGGAATAGTGGGTACTTAATTATTGAATTTAAAGAAAAAAGGAAACTCCCTTGTTAGATTGCTAAAAGGGGTGACTGCCAAGTCAAAAATGAAGACCACACATTGTTTTTCTCTGTGCCTATAAATAATGGGTTTTTATTTTCTTTATCGTTTCGGCTTTAATTTGCTACTATGTATAGTTTTCGTTATTGGCATATGATTAGTCTAGACTCTTAATTAAGCTTCTGTCTTTGTCATTGAATTACTAATCAAGTACATTGGCATCTGAGCAGAACAAAGATGAGATCAAGGATCGACTCCACCAGAAATCCAAGGTAATTAGACTGAATGTTTAACTTCAGCCTCCCACCACCTTTTATCGCAAAACACATAGTTTGGATGAAAACACCTTAACTTGCATGGTACGTAGGCCGCCTTGAAGCCTCCTGCAAAGGAAAACACAAAGCCCCAAGAATTCAAGCTCCACACTGAACAAAGAGCTTTAAAACGAGCTATGTTCAACTATTCGGTTAGTAACTCAACTTCCAGCCCAAGTCATTGTTTCATCTCTGCTGTCATTTTAATTTCTCTGAATTTAATTAGGTCGCAACCAAGCTATATCTCACGGAGATGCACAAGAAACAAGTGGAGAAATTGCACAAGGTTAACCATCAAGATCAAACTTTTTTTGTCACGAATTTTTTAGTAACATCAAATCTGAAACAGATGATAGAAGAAGAAGAGATTCGGATGATGAGGAGAGAGATGATTCCAAGGGCTCAGTTGATGCCCTTCTTTGACAGACCTTTCTTTCCACAAAGGTTCTAATAACAGATCCCTAAAGTTTGGCTCTTGCCCTCTGTTGCATTTGCTGCAAATAATTGTTTTTTTTTCCTTATTAATGTACAGATCGAGTCGACCTTTGACAATCCCCCGGGAACCAAGTTTTATGTTGAACAGCATGTGTGGAGACTTCTTTTCTGGCCACGAATTCTACTACTTGAACTATTCTCTATCGTCGAAGCCAGTGAAATAAATTAGATCGACATATCAGTATTAACATTCGTGCACTCTTTGTGTGGCTGGACTTCCATCCAAACTTATACAATCAAGTCATGGCTCATTTCGGATTTCGAGTGTTCTGTTATATAATATAGCCTAGTTAATTGCTAGGTACTAAGATCTTATAGATATTGAGGAGTGTGCACTGTTTCTGTAGTCACCTTTTCATTAACAAGGTCTCTGTAATGGAGTTTTGACTGTTCAGAGTCAAATAACTTCATTTAGTAGCACCAAGGTTTTGTTTTTTTCTTTACACAATTTATAATTCGTTGAATTGGAATGCATAGACATTGCGACCACCATTACTTGGTGGACTTTTTACAAATGCAACTTGTCATCGCATATTTCACCCTAATACCAATCAAGTCCCTTGGTTTAATCTTATTTGGAAGCATACCTTGAACCCCAAAGCATCCTTTATAGCCTGGATGGCCATTAAAAATTGACTAAGAACAAAATGAAACCTTATCTTTTTCACTTGTGAGTATTCTAAAGCTATTTGTAGTAGAGTCCAACTTATGGTGGGAGTTGATACTTATGTGTATGATTGGGAAGGAACATTGCAATCGTTGACTAATCAGACACAATCAGGTAAGGCAAATGTCATACTCTTCAAAGCTACTCTTATTAACTCCATTTACATGTTACGGAAAGAAAGGAATTGTAGAGTGTATACACAAGATGCAGACAACAAATATCATTTAGTGGATAGAATTTTGAAGTGTATTCAAGCTACTTTAGTGGCAAGGAAGGAGGAGCATCTGTTAACTCCTAGTATAAGAGCTAGCTGGCATATCTGACAGCTGAATGTCTTAACTTCTTTTATAGTTCAATAGTTAGACCTTCTTTATATGTGTGTAACTTTTGTCAATAGTGAGATAGACAATAATGGGTCTATTTCTATTTTGTATATCTTTTGTATAGTTTGTAATAGCGTAGTTGAAGAAATCTAATACATGTTTCATTTTATAAAAAATTCTAGTATTTTGAAGCAGTTTAGCAAAATGAGAATTTAGTTTTCAGTACTTAAAATTAATTTATAATCAGTTCCATATAACTTAATCAAGTTTGAAGATCCCAATTATCCCTTTACTCCAAGTGTTAAGACGATTTGAGTGACACTCTCTGATAATACTCTCGACTATGTTAACTTTATTTTGTCTTCAATCTCCAATCTATGATACCGTTGGTTTTAATTGGCCAAATGACAAACTATACGTTGAAGTGGTGTAATGAAGAAAGTGTTAGGAATTAATTCAAAATTGTAGAGCTGTTAAAATTCATTTTCTTTAGTTTGTTTTTAATCTTATCTTATAAGTCATATTTGTTGGCTAAAATCTTTATTTAATAATTATTGAGTTTTTTTTTATATATATTTTGCCTATATAAGGCAACCAAGTTCATGGTTTCAATGATACAATAAAACTTGAGTGTTACTTATTCTTTATCTTATACATGTTTATTTTTTTAAACATCATCAGAAAGAAGTCATAGTTGATATGCACCACTTATGTAATGCAGAGAGCACCCACTCTTTGGTATTTCTTTAAGAATAGTAGAACTAGTTATAGATAAAACAATATAAATAATAGGTTTAATTATTACCATATATTTTTTAAAATAAAGAATTTCATTGATTAAATATATATACATTCTAGAGTACACAAGGTTGAGGATAAACCTAAAGGTCTAGATTACAAAAAGTTGTGGTTCCTAGTAATCCTCTACAATTTGAAATCTAAGGGATACTTATGAGATCACATAACCATATTACTCCAATTCCATCTTCTCTTCATACTAGACAGATCTACTGGTATACCTGTTGCTAACATGGCCAATATCTGTAGGCGGGTGGTCTGGGCTGTTACATGTCAAAAGAAGAAAGCCTACTAGCCAAGCAACTATCAACCGTGCAACTATCCAAAGGTGTGAAGAGGAAACAACCCATTTACTTGGTTGAATTAAAGGAAGATGAACATTACTCCTCATCAAAGGAGCTAACTGATAAAATCTCTCATGTCCTTGAGAAGTTTAAAGATTTTATGCCTCCTGAATTGCTAAAGAATCTCTCATCAAATCGTGAGGTGGACCTTGAGATTGAGTTGGTGTAAGGCGCTATCCCTTTCATAGTGATACCCTGTCGATTGGCGCCTCTTAAACTTGAAGAGTTAAAGAGAAAACTTAAGGAGTTGTTGGATGCAGGTTATATCCAACCTTTGAAAGCTTTGTATGACACACTGATGCTTTTCCAAAATAAGTACAACGGGTCTTTTTGATTATGTATAAAATATCATACTCTTAATAAGATTACATTAAAAAAATAAGTTTTATATTATATTGATTACCAAGCTTTTTGATCAACTTGGTAAAGCAGGATGGTTCACTAAGCTTGACCTAAAATCAGGATACTACTAAGTGAGAATCACAAAGGGACATGTGTCATGATTGCTTATGTTACGAGGTACAGTTTCTTTGAATTCATGGTTATACCTTTTGGACTTACTATTGCACCCACCACATTTTGCACTCTCTTAAATCAAGTATTACAACTCTTCTCGAATAAATTTATTGTTGTTCAATTAGATGACATTGTTGTATATATCGAAACACAAAAAGAGCATATTGTGCACTTGTGACAAGTTATCGAAGTTTTAAGGGAGAATAAGTTGTATGTAAAGAAGGAGCACATTTTTGCATAACATGAAGTCATGTTCTTGGAAACTATTATTAGAGGGGGTAAGTTACGAATAGATAAGTCCAAGGTGCAAGCCATATATGATTGGGAACCACCAAAGAAGATATCATAATTATGTTCCTTCTTTGGCCTCATCAAATATTATCAAAAATTCATCAAAGGCTATTCCTCCCTCGCTTCTCCCTTTGCTGATCTATTGAAAAAGAATAGAGCATGGAATTGGGATACAAGTTATAAGAAGGCATTTGAGGTGTTAAAGTAAAAGGTGACGAAGAACTTATGTTGAGCCTTCCTGATTACACAAAGTCATATAAGGTACACATCAATACTTCAATTTTACATTTGGTGGTGTTTTAATGTAGGATGGCCATATGATCACTTATGAGAATCGTAATCTAAATAAGGTTGAGCATCACTATATAGTCCAAGAGAAGGAAATGACTGTGGTTGAAATAACCTATCTCTATACTTAGGGGCCTAACTGTTAGATCAAGTCATATGAGTTAAATCATTTGAGAATTCTTAAGGTGCATTTAATTTACATGCATAATATTCACGTGCACACATGAACTATGTTTTAGAAAAGATTGCAAAGATAGTATATGCCCTCAATTGACTTATTCTAGGTATGAAAGATTTTAAATAATTACGATGTGATTGTGTGATTGTGTATTGAACATGTCTTGAATTTTCGTTTGATAGACTATAATTAGTAAATTGAAATTTATTGTTATAAGTGGGAGATTGATGATGTGATATGTGCACCTAGACTAGGAAAAATATTAGATGGCAAGAAAAATTGATACATGAAAATTTAGGTTAACTAGGCCTATGAAATAGTGACATGTGGCAATGGAGAACGAGTGATAAATGGCTTAGATAACTGAGTGACAAATGGCTTACGTAATTGGGTGGCAACTGGCTTAGGAAACTATAAGACAAATGGGCTAATTATGGAGTGACATTTGGTAGTTTAAGAATAAGACATATGGCTTGGGTTTTTAATAGACAAGGTTTATGTCAAGTGTCTCAACACTCACCATATATCTATACACCAACGACGCACACACATGAAAGACCACATTTCTTTTGTTCTTGCTACATGTTATCTTCTTCTTCCTTCTCTCATCATCAACACCCATACATCATCCTTACAACCTTGAGACTTTGCTAAAATTTGCAATTTGTCACTCCAAAATTTTGCTCTCTTCATCTTATTGCTGAAATCCCTTTCTATTTTCACCTTGTTCTTGGAGTTGTATTTGTATGCTTGGAAGGCTAGGTTAGCTTGATCATTAGAGAGGCTTTGAGCTGAACCAGTAAGTGATTTATTGATATATTATGATGTATGTTAGCACAACATTTATGATGATTAAATTGAGACGGTATTCATCTAGGGTTGATGATGAGTGGTGCTGGAATTTGATGGATGAATTGGTTTATTTTGATGTATGAAACCGTAGGTTAGAGTTTGTTCAATGGGTGATTTTAGGTTGGGATTTAAAGTATAATGAAGGTGAATTTATGCTAAAGAAAGTTGTTAGTGTAGTGTTTTTGAAATGGGAAAGAACTAGGACTACATATATGATAGTGAATGACAATTTCTGTTTTGATTTCTAATTTTTGATGCATGAAAGACTAGTTTATGAGCTGTTAATTGAATGATTTTGAATTGGAATTGGAGATGTAGTTGATGAGGAAAATGAAGTATAATTTAGGTATAATCAATGGACTATTATGATGGTGTTAGAATCTGGAAAAAAATTGAAGGGAATGGAAGGTGAACTTTCTGTTCACCCATCCCACGATCGTGGGAGTTATATTAGCTCCTTCCCACAATCGTGGGCAATGCTTTGACAAGAGAAAATTTATGTTTTGTCTTTCCACGATCATGAAAAGGTACCCCATGATTGTGGGCAATTCTTTGAAGTGAAAAAAAAAAATGTTTTGTGTGATCGTTGAAACAACTAAGGATAAATTACTTTACCTTCGCATATTTGGACTTGATTAGTGCTTGAAATGAACTTAGATAGTTGCTTGATCAATTGGTTTTAATTGATGGGATAATTTAAGGAATGGACTGTCTTGATATCAATGTACTCAAATATGGAATTTATAAGTTATTAAAGGAATGAAGGTGTTCTTAGGAATGCAAATGTGATCCAAAGTGCTGGACCCCGTTCCCGAGGCCCGGCCGAACAGTACCGGTCTCCGTTCCCGGAGTCCAACTATCCAGAACGGAATCACAGATTAGAGACCGCTGGGCCCGAGTCCCGACTCCCGAGGCCAAACCCGGGGTGACCCATCCGGACAGACGAAAGAGATACAACGCGGAAACATATTTAACTCGATCAGCATACATCCACAACTATCTAAGCATACTCATAAACAGAAAAGCATAGCATTACAATGTC
>JAOQMQ010000007.1:289494-303185 GCA_027563845.1 Erythroxylum subrotundum | reverse complement strand
GTTCAAGATGATACTTTCGCATTCACAAATAGACTTATTGACAATATCTAACATTAAAATTCAACCCTAGCAAGCAACGTCAAATGAAGTCATCTGTTTATCACTTGAGATGCACGCTGACAATGAGTTCAGAAAAGAAGAAATTGTACTTGGGAGCCAAAAGTAACGTTGTACATGTGCTACACTAACAGCCGTAAATAGATGAGCTAGAGGAATAAAATGAGCTAACTTTGAGAGACGATCCACCACGACAAAGAGCACAGATTTCCCCTTTAAACATGGAAGACCTTTGGTAAGATCCATGGAAATGTCAAACCAAATTTGTTCAGGAACAGAGAGAGGTTGTAGCAAACCTGCAGGGTGCAAGTATTTTTGTTGTTTGCAAACCGGGCAAGCTTGAGCAAATTCCTTGACCGAATTTTTCATTCCCCTCCAAGAAAAATCAGCCTTGAGTCTTATTAGTGTCTTCTGTAATCCTTCACGTGTATTGCCATGAAAACCTGCTATGATAGTTGGAATCAAAGGCGAAGTGGGTAGTAGATACACTCTGTCCTTGTGTAAAATTAGCCCTTCATCAACAGCCCAATTCGACTCAGGTTGGTCTGCCTTAATGCAATCTCATAAAGCCATTAAGGTTGGATTCTTCGCAATTTCAGTCCTGATGTGATCAAACCAAACCACTTGCGGCATTAAGATAGCACATAACTCCCCACTTCTTCGTCTCGGCGAGACAAAGCATTTGTCACAATATTGAGGGAACCAAACTTGTAATCAATAAAAAAATCAAAACCCAACAATTTGCTCACCCAATGTTGTTGTGGGCAAGTTGTCAGTTTTTGTTCTAAGAGGAATTTAAGGCTGTAATGATCAACCTTGATGGTGAAATGACGCCCCTAAAAGTATGGTCGCCAATGTTGTACTGCCTTGGCTAACCTGATCAATTCCCGTTCATATGCTGACAATTGTAGGTGTTGTTTTGCTAATTTGCGACTAAAGAAGACAATGGGGTGCCCTTCTTGATGTAAAACAGCACCAATCCCTGTACCTAATGCATCACATTCCATCATCAATGTTTTTGAAAAGTCCGACAGTTGAAGAACAGGGGCATTGGAGAGAGCTTCTTTTGGCTAAACAAAAGCCTGTGTCGCATCTTCCGACCATGCAAAAGAATTACACTTAAGCAAGGTGGTAAGAGCTGCTGCTATTTTCCCAAAATTCTTGATGAACTATTCTAGGTGTTTTATTGTGGGATACTCTAAGAAAGCGGCGCCATTGACAGGCTTGCCGACGAAGAAGCAAGAGTGGTGTTATTCGAGTGCATGTGAGGAAGCATTCGAGAAACTTAAAGTTGCTATCTCAATCGAACCTGTTTTGAAGCTGCCCGTATTCGATCTTCCATTTGAGGTACATACTGATGCTTCGAACAAAGCCATTTGCAGAGTCTTTGTATAAGAGGGTCATCTGGTAGCATTTGAGAGTCGAAAGCTCAATGGTGCGGAGGAGCGTTACTCGACGCATGAGAAGGAGATGTTTGCGGTGGTGCATTGCCTTTAGACATGACGAGTATATTTGCTAGGAACTAGGTTCGTTGTCTGAACAGACAATGTTGCTAACACGTTTTCAGGACCCAAAAGAAGTTGTTCGTAAAACAAGCCCAGTGGCAGGAGTTTCTTGCTGAATATGACTTTGTGTGGGAGCATAAACTGGGGAGGCACAACAATGTGGCAGATGCCTTGAGTAGAAAGGAGATATTTGCGGCCCTTTATTCTGTCACGAGGGTGGAGTCTAATCTATTGGAGCAAATCAAGGCGACAGCTCCATTAGAAATCATATACTGTAAGTTGATTTCTCAAGTCAAGGAAGGTGTTGTATGCAGGTTTTGGCTTGACGATGATGAATTTTTGATGACTAAGAGTAGTCAAGTATATGTGCCGAGCTTTGGTAGATTGCGGAAACAGTTTTTGAAGGAGACACGTGACTTGCAATGGGCTGGTCACTCAGGTCCAACGGATGCTAGCGTTCCTATCTCGTTCTTACTTTTGGCCGAAGATGGAGAATGACGTGGAATGTTACGTCAAGACGTGCCTCGTTTGTCAGTTGGATAAGACAGAGAGAAAAAAGGAAGCCGGTTTGCTACAACCCTTATCCATCCCCGAGAGACCGTGGATGTCGATTTCAATGGATTTCATTAGTGGGTTTCTAAAGGTGGACAACATGGCATCAATCATGGTGGTGGTTGATAGATTCTCCAAACTAGCAGCATACACAACCTTCTCATCATCCTCACAATCCATTTGATCCAGTATCCTCTCGGTCTTTCTCATCCAAGTCTCGGCTTCTTCTGGATCCGTTGTCCCATAGAAATCTACTGCCCTATACTTCCTAAGCTTATCAAACCGTTTCCCCTTCTTAGCTGAGGTCAGAGCAGAAGATTGCAGCATCTAGCCCATGGCCTGAGCAAATGCCTAAAACATCCTCGGATCCAATGGAGTAGGCATTTGCTTCTGCAGAAGAGAAGACTCCCGCATCTGTGATCGAACGGGCTCACTACTATGCCCTGCAGAAGCCTCAGCATTTCCTGGAGCTACAGACTCATCAGTACTCTCCTCTCTTGTTGGAGAGTCTACAATATCGTACAAGCAAATGATAAGCTATTTTCTCAATAACAGAAGCAAGTATTTAAACTCAACTTACACACAACCAAATTTTATGCACAAAGATAACCCTTTATACTGTGCAATATAAAATAGCGAAAAAGAGACAACAACATAGTAGGCCCGATGCATTCTTCACAAATGTAACCTCTGTCGAGAAATTATCAAACTTAAGAACTTTACCACATTTGCTACATGACCTTCACAATCCCAAAATCACACCAAAATTGACTTACAATAAAAAGCACAGAGAGATGAATATGTGATAACCAAACAAAACGAAATAAAAGACGTACAAGAGGTCGTCACCGTCTTAAAATCCAGGAACATCTCTGGCGCAGGCTTTACAGAACACCATTGCAGGAGGGATCACAAAGATTAGAAGAGATTATACAGCTCCAGCCTCAAGTCAATCAGAGTTTCTGGTATCAAGTTCTTGCCCAGTTAAGAGTTTCAAGTCCAAAGCTAGACGAGAGAGGGAGCAGGGATTATGATTGGGCAGCTTTAGAAGGTTGCAGGGCAATTGTATTTGGTTTGTTGCCCTTTTGCATTGTCGTTTTGTCATAAGAGAGTATGCTTACTCTCCTTAAGTTGTACTGTTCTTGACTCTATTCGCTATTTTTTAATATATTCAATATTTAATTTTTCAAAAAAAACCTAGGGTGCCGGTGGACCTGAAAACAATTGATCAGTAACGCAACTGCTTTGGGGAACTGGATAGATAAAGGGAACGAAGCTAGCCTAGAACCAATCGGCCTAAAGCACAAAGGGGACTGTAAGTGAAATTTGCTTGTTGTTTCTGCCAAGGCAATTTCAGGACCAAAATTAATAACTGCGCCTCAGTATTGTTTTAGAAGAAGCAAGACGATACACTTCGGATGTGTGTGGACTATCGAGCATTGAACAAGGTAACGATCAAAAACAAGTATCCGGTACCTTTGGTTCAGGATTTGATGGACAGGTTATTAAGGGCTGAGGTGTTCACTAAGTTGGATCTTTGGAGTGGGTATTAGTAAGTGTGGATAGCTGAGGATGATGAGTAAAAGACAACGTGTGTAACTCGGTATGGATCCTACGAATGTTTTGTTATGTCGTTTGGATTAACTAACACCCCTATTACATTTTGGAACCTTATGAATGATGTGTTGTACGACTTCTTGGATGAGTTTGTTGTAGTCTACTTAGATGGCATCGTGGTGTATAGCACTCACATGGTAGAATATGTGGAACACTTGAGGTGGGTGTTCGAAAAAATAAGGTAACACAAGCTCTACGTGAAGATGGAGAAGTGCGAGTTTCCCAGTTAAAGATCATATTCTTGGGTTATATGGTGAGCAAGGGCCAGGTTAGGATGGATTCGAGAAAGGTGAAAGCAATAGTTGAGTGGTAGGCTCCCATGACAGTACAAGAATTGCGGAGTTTCTCGGCTTAGCGAACTACTATAGGTGTTTTATTGTGGGATACTCTAAGAAAGCGACGCCATTGATGAACTTGCTGAAGAAGAAGCAAGAGAGGTGTTGTTCGAGTGCATGTGAGGAGGCATTTGAAAAACTTAAAGCCGCTATCTCAATCGAACCTATTTTGAAGCTGCCCATATTTGATCTTCCATTTGAGGTACATACTGATGCTTCGGACAAAGCCATTTATGGAGTCTTTGTATAGGAGGGTCATTTGGTAGTATTTGAGAGTCGAAAGCTCAATGGTGCGGAGCAGCGTTACTCGACGCATAAGAAGGAGATGTTTGCGTTGGTGCATTGTCTTGAGATATGACGAGTATATTTGCTAGGATGTAAGTTCGTTGTCCGAACGGATTGCTAACATGTTTTTCATGACCCAAAAGAAGTTGTTCGCAAAATAAGCCCAGTAGCAGGAGTTTCTTGCTGAATATGACTTTGTATGAGAGCATAAACCGGAGAGGCACAACAACTTGACAGATGCCTTGAGTAGAAAGGAGGTATTTGTGGCCCTTTATTCTGTCACGAGGGTGGAGTCCTACCTGTTGGAGCAAATCAAAGCGGTAGCTCCATTAGACACCATATACTGTAAGTTGATTTCTCAAGTCAAGGAAGGTGTTGTATGCAGGTTTTGGCTTAACGATGATGGATTTTTGATGACTAAGAGTAGTCAAGTATATGTGCCGAGCTTTGGTAGATTGCGGAAACAGTTTTTGAAGGAGACACATGACTCGCAGTGAGCTGGTCACCCAGGAGTCCAACGGATGCTAGCGCTTCTATCTCATTCCTACTTTTGGCCGAAGATGGAGAATGACGTGAAATGTTACGTCAAGACGTGCCTCATTTGTTAGTTGGATAAGCCAGAGAGAAAGAAGGAAGCCGGTTTGCTACAACCCTTATCCATCCCCGAGAGACCGTGGATGTCGATTTTAATGGATTTCATTAATGGGTTTCTAAAGGTGGACAACATGGCATCAATCATGGTGGTGGTTGACAAATTCTTCAAGTATCTATAACTTGTCCCTTGGATGTTGCGGCCGAGTTGTTCTACAAAAATGTGATCAAGTATTTTGGAGTTCCAACGGATATTGTGAGCGACCAAGACAGGTGGCAAATTGTCCTGCGGCGCATAAGTTTGCGATGGAGAAGCAAGAATTTTTAAATGAGGCGAGGGACAGTCTTTGAAAAGTTTCTCGAATGAAGAAGCAAGCGGATCTTCGAAGGAGACCGTTAGAATTTGACGTGGGAGATAAAGTTTTGTTGAAACTAACCCCACAGATTTAGAAGAAGATCTAGAGTAAGCAAGATCATAGGGGATTGGTGTCGAAGTTTGAAGTGCTACACAAAGTGGAGAACCTGGCATATAGATTAAAGTTGCCCGAGCAGTTAAAGGTACACCCTACTTTTCATGTTGGTTTTCTCAAGCCTTACTATAAGGATGCATCAGATTCGAATAGAAGTTAAGTGAAGTGAGCTCCACCGGTTGTAAGGCAACAATTCGAGGATGAAGTAGAGAAAATCCTAGATTATCGAACAATGGGTAAATACAAGAAGAACCTACGGATCGAGTTCTTGATTCACTGGAAAGGCAAACCTGTCGCGGAGGTTATGTGGGAGAAAGATACGACCTTGTGGCATTTTGAGGACTAGGTGAACACCTACCTTCAGACTAATTCGATGAGGGCGTCGAATCCATCTGGTGGGGGTGGTTTGTTAGACCCTTAAATTTCGGAGCACTTCTCAGCGACATTCACGATGCGCATGAGGGAGGCATGCAAAAATACTAATGCAAACATGAGTGATTGGGATCAGATTTGGTGCGAATTTTGGTAGAGTCTCAGACCTTGTGAGAATTGACTCGACCCAGGCAATGTATTAATATATGTTTTTTTTCTCATATGAATTTCTACAACTTTTTTCCTTAAGTCCTAGTAAACAACTTCTTGTTTTACTGATTTCATAATAAATGTTAAAGTACTTAGTACACAAGACTCTCTGCAAGTGAGACTATAAGAAGGGTTATATTGTACGTAGTCATCTCTTTGTATTTTTATAGAAAAATTGTTTCCACGACTTAAACCTGTGACCTTAAATATCTCTACAAAAGTTGTCCACTGGTTAGCTTGGGATAGGATGTGTGGTGGGAAGAAATCGGGAGGTATGAGCTTTCGTGATGTCCATTGTTTCAATTTGGCCATGTTAGAGAAACAAGGATGGCGCCTTATGACGGAACCCAATACTCTTTTTGCTAAGATCTTCAAAGTAAAATATTTCCGTAATAGGAATTTTTTGGAGGCATCTCTAGGGCGGTCTCCTAGTTACATCTGGAGGAGTATTCATGCTTCAATTGGGGTTTTGAAATAGGGAGTGCGGTGGAGGGTTGAGAATGGGGAGAGTATAGTGGTTACAAAACATCCTTGGTTGCCTATTGATCATAATTTTGTGGTGAAAGATAGTAGGGCCTTTATTGCGCCCAATATGAGGTGAGTGAGTTGTTGGTGGAGGGTGAGAGGAGCAGGGATGTGGAGAAAATCATGAACTTGTTTAGTTTGAGGGAGTTTAGGGTTATCCTTAGTATTCCTCTTAGTTGACATGCTTGTCAAGATCATCTATTGTGGCATTGGGATAAGAAAGGGAAATATAGTGTTAAATCGAGGTATCATGTAGCATGGCGTTTGATTAGGGGGAGTGGGGAGGTAGTTCAGGGAGATTGGTGGGGAAAAATTTGGAAGTTAAGCGTCTTACCAAAGGATAAGGAGTTTATGTGGCGTGCTTTGCAGAATATTTTACCAACCAAGGAGAGGATAAAAAGGAGAGGAGTTGAGGTTGATTTAAGGTGTCCATGGTGTGGTGAGGAGGAGGATGTGAATCATGTTCTTGTGTCATGTTGTAAAGCTCGTGGAGTCTAGAGGCAAGGCGGGTTCGTGGAAGAAGACACTAACCCTTCTTTTATTAATTTCTTCTTGCAGGTACGCAAGGGTGGTCTCACAAAAATACAACATGCTACACAACGCATTTGGAAGCTCTAAATTTCTTGGAGCTTTGGAATCATTCTAGGATACTTGCGTCGGCTTCTTCATCAACAAGTAGATTATTGCAGCATTTTTCATTTTCTTCTCCGACGGACAGCAGCAATAACGGTTGGCAACTTTTCATTGACGGAGCGGTATTCCATCGTGAAGGTAAGCTTAGCTTTGGAGTAGTGTTGGAGAGCGCTGAGGGAGAGTTTATTAGAGCCTTTTCTGGTCATTATGTTGGTGGTGCGGATCCCTTGATTGCAGAAGCACTAGCACTTCGATAATCCTTGCAAATTCTAAAACAGCAGCACATTGAAGGCGGTGGCACTATTTTTATGGATTCTCAAATTTATTTTTCACACTTAACTCACCAGACTTTGATATTTCCGAGTTGGGTACTGTTATTTGTTATTGTAAGACTTTGTTATTATCGCTACCGAATATTTCTTATAGGTGGATTCGTAGGCAAGCCAATAGACGTGCTCATTTCTTAGCTCAAGCATCTATTCGATTTGCGCTTCTACGGATTTGGATTTTTACTCCTCTGTTTTTGACTGAGTTTTATCATCGTGAATGAGAATTTGAGTATTTTGCTCTTCAAAAAAAAAAAGTTGTCACTTATATGGACATAATTCTTCTTCAAGATCAGACATATTTATCTCACAACAAAGACAAATAATTTGTATACGTGATTGCTTACTCATTTTTTGTATACTAATAGGTTGAGATACGTTTGTTGATGGGACTAAGTGTGAAGATGGTTGAATTCAGTGGTGTCAATGAGTTGTCTTCAGACAAGATTAGAAGCTAGAAGTCGCAAAATCGGGAAGAGAATGGCAAAGAATCACCTGTGCCGTTTAACTTGTTCCAAGTCTGTGCTATTAATTTTTAACTACATATTTGCGTAAATTTTACGTAAATATATGATAAAAATCAACAGAACAGAATTAGAACAGATTTTTGGAAACAGAAGATCTGTTCTAAAGTGAAAAACATAGTTAACCTCCAAAACTAGACCTTAACTTAAAAGAAGCAAGAAAAGTTTCATGAATAGTTTGTTTCTTGACTAGATATTCAAAATATTCTTTCCGACACATACTGAAATCTGAGTGAAACAGGTAAGCATGGAGTTACGTGTGTACGCTACACCAGTTAGTATAATGTATACATGCCTAATATATGTATTATACTGCATATATTCCTCATAAGTACTTGTTCATTGTATTATTAGTCGGCAATAAACAAAAATAAATTTGTGGCCAACAGCTCATGTGCCTGCTTCTCTACTGGAAGTGGGAAAGGACATCGGTGTCGGACACGCCTCATCCGACTCTGTACTACTACTATCCCTTTGCTGGTCAATAAGAAATCTATGAAAATACGTTTTCTTGCAGCTTTATATCTTTGGATCACAAAGTTATAAAAATTAACAAGTAGCGATCTAAAAAAGAAGCTAGCTCAGATATGGCATATTTGAGTTTCTGTTCACCAAACTAATACACTTGATTAATTATGTACACCGATACAGTAAAATTAACTGTATCTTAAAAAGTTGAACATACCTAAGCTAAGAAAATTAACCGTATCTTAAAAAGTTGAAACATAGCTAATCTAAGTCAGCAGATGGCAAATTTCTCGTACATGACCGATTAGGTCATCTTTGTCAACATATTGACCAATAGACGAAATGAAGTCGCCCCAACCTTGAAAATCTTTATCAGTGTAGAGAACATCTTGCTAACTCTTTGGATGGTGAGGTAGAACTAGGCTTGATTCGTTTTAGATGTTTGCTGCCAATGGTTGCTGCTGAATTTACAAGTTGACACAAAGTAAAGACTCAGTAACCATCATAATCATACTCGAGTGTTTCATCCATCATATCATCACTAATTTGATCCTCAGCCTCGTTCCCATCTTCAATTTCTGCGTTCACACTACGATCGTTTTGGTTCTCGTCCTCTAACTTATTTTCTCCACCCAAACTATTATCCTCATCCATTCGCTTTTTCTTGGCAACAACGTTGTTATCCTGCCAAAAACTTGAATGTATGAGAACCTGCTGAATGAGTGCACATCGTAATACCATAATATCAGCAGTTTTTGACAGATGGATTTGTAGATGTTAGCTCGTTTTGCAACGGATTAAGCACATGTCCATGAATAAATCAGGAGATGCCTAGACAAAAATTTAGGAGTTGAATGAGATTCTCAAGGAGGAACAATTCAACCAGTTTAAAATAAAGATGAGATTGATATTCATACAAGCTTGAACCGGGTGTATGCTTATACTTTATGATCCCTCACATATTTTGTTTTAGTAGACTCTAGGTATCGTTATCCTAATAATTTACATTAGAATCTTCAACAACAAAAAATATTGATAAAATACCAATCAATTTTTTCTTATAAAATGTACTAATTATGTCATAATAATACAAATAAAATTATAAGTTCCCTTATTATTTAAGAGTGAATAAGCAGATGTATTGAAAACTGACAAGGACGTAATTGAAACATCCATTAGGTGATGTCCGAATGTTCATAATCCATGACATAGTGGTTTTAGGATTTGAATCAAACTACAAAATCATAACTGTAGACTTGCAGTTTATGTATAAAGATATATTTGTCAAATTTTTGACCTTGATAGATAGACTATGATAAATAAACGAAAAAAGATGTCCTGACTCGAACTGTGAAGTCACAAGATCAAACCACCATCCGCAAATTACCTTTCATTATCAACCGTAAGCCACGACTTTCATGTCATTTCAATAACGTGTGTAGGTTTTTATTAAATATATGTAGGATAGGTAAAGGGAAACGAGAATATGAATATCATAGAATTAGGAAAGAATGTGAAACCAAGATGAAAAGGTTGAATTGCAAACTTACACGTTCATCAAAAAGTTTGTCTAATACATCATAGTTGATTTTGGAACCAAGTCTCTGCAAAACAAAAGATACATTTTTCTGTAAAGGAACTAAAACAACCTTATTCATATATCTCGACAGAAAAATTACAACAAAAAAATGAAAACCTGAATACAAGACCAAGTAGTAGCATTGTTCTAAAATTTTCTTTAATTTTGAATTATCCAAGGTGTTTCTCCCTTGGGTGATGTGTCATTTAATACTACCAAAGAATCACGGAACGGTCATTTTGCCTATCCTAGGATGTGACATGGCACTAAAAACGTCTCACTAGGAGGATGTTCAAGGATATTATAACTTTAGAATATCTGTCCCAGGACTGTTTTGGTGGAAACTTGACAGAGGACATTCTATGTATATAAGATCATCCTACGTCATCCAGTTCTATAGTCCCTTCCAATCAGAAAGAAAGGCCCAATCTAATATACAAAAACCACAAGCTCAGGGATATTACTCTATACATGAACAGATGAGAAACCTCTGCTACCATATGTCAAGAGCAACTAGCCAATAATCAGAAAGATATACATGGCTGATTCATTCACAAGAGCCGTCAATGTAAATAACACTATTTAGCTGCCACTTTGGCCAAGTGAGAGACAGTAATCATGGGTTTCCTAATGACCTTAAAACTCCAAAGAGAAAATATTGATAAACAGTCAGAACTCTGTTTAGAAAATCTAAAAATGCAGAATAATATGTCCCTACTGTTGTACCTTCTTGTTCAGCATTTGACGAGCGGCTTCTGAAGCAGATTGAGCAGGGGCTAAATTTCTTGCTTCTGCAGCTCGTTTTTGCTGCCTTTCCTGCCAGAGAAAATCCAAAGAACTAACTGAGCATTAGGGGGGATCAAGAAGCAACACAAGAAGACATTAAAAGAAAATAATTGTAATGGAAAACATAACCAGAAAGAGAATTATGATATAATAACCAGAAAGAGAATTATAATATCAATACAGGCCAACAACACAAATTCAATCATGAACATCATTATATGACTAATTTTAGAGCAACCTACAGGGATCACATCCTATGTTCTTTTTCATGTTACACTGCAAAAGAAGAAAGTGAAAGACTTCATCAATGTAAAACATATAATCTAATATGTTGTCAATTAGTCCTGTTTACTCTTTCCTTTATTTTTGTTTCTTTGAATGTCTCTCAGTGAATTGTGATAAGACATAAGTGTAAAACACACACACACACACACACAGAGTTGTTTCAAGTATTATAAAGAAGATGGGATATATCCTCTAAATTTCTAGTGTGACAAATGTAAAAGAAATTAGAGTTTATAAAAGAAATAAAAAATGGCAAATCACTCGACCACAAGCATTAATTTGGCAGACTAAAGAGTGAGAATTGAGATGAAAGTAAGGGCACAAGCTGCAATCTACTTTATGCCAAGTTTTTCCTTATTAGATGAGGAATAATAATTAGATACATTATTCAACTTTGTTCAGGACTTAGGCTTATTTAAGAATAAAGAATTCATACTAGAGTAGGATTCAATTCTATTTTAGATATTTTAGTTTAAAATATCTTTACTAATAGAATAAAGGTTCTAAAAACTTTTATATATGTATGTATGTGTGTATACTCAATCCTACAATAAAATAAAATAAAAAGGAATTTTCTCTATGAATATGAATTTTCATTTAAAAGGTGTGATTCTTTCTTTTAAAAGTAATTCTTTGACTTTAAGAGTGATTTCTAGTTTCTTATCCTCCATTGCTTGTTTACCTTACTAAAATTTCAACACTTCTAGTCTAAATTTCCAGCAACCAAACCCAAAAATTCCAGCTATTCCAAACCTGAAATTCCAACAACCTAAGATGAAATCTCAAACCTAAAATTCAATTCTAGCAATAAGATTTTGTAAATTTTGTGAGTTCTAACTTGTATTTGATATTACTTCCTACTCTTCCTACATGAATTTGGTATCAAAGCTATAGTACTCAATGATGACACATAGCATAAGAGCATATAGAAGACTACTCAGCAACAAAGACCGAGATATAATACTATTGAAAATTATGAAAAGAGTTGAACTTTGATGACTCTCGATCACAAATTGCTCCAAGAACTAGTCCAAAAAGACACATAACAACAATCTACATTTGATGTTGAAGGTGGAGAAAGTGAAATTCAAGTTAAAGAGGCTGAAACTAATCAATAATAAGTGCGTTTAGAGAAAAAGCATATCAAGATATCCAAGTCAAAGAAACCAACCAGTAATACGTGAAGAATGCATGCAAGACTTCAGAGGCCATGATAAAGCCGAAACACATAACATGCCTGATGATATTACTAAGAAAATTCATGTTGAAGCTCCTAATTTCATAGGAAATATGGATCCACACCTACTCTTGGACTAGACAGCAACAATGGAAGATTTCTTTGACTGGTAAAACGTGATAGAATATTGAAAAGTCTAATGTACAAAGATAAAACTAGTTGAATATGATCAAATGTGATAAAACATCATGATAAACTTCGAAAGATACGCCAGCCAACAATTGTTAATTAGGAAGGGATGACGCAGAAGTTATCGTTAAAAATACTTACCATTTCATTACTGTTAGAGTATTCTGTATTGACTAAACATGAAAATGTTATAGGGTTTATAAGTGGTAAGGGTCAACTATCCAAATGACTAGTTCTAGTCATTTTAACAATGATTGACCCAAGTCCTACTCTTGTTAGTGAACTCTACACTCTGCTCATATTAAAAATTTTAATATGATATCAGAGCAAGTTTAGTCCGGATTATTAATTTCCCGGTTGTCCGTTTGGATGTCCAGTTCCAACGGCCTGGTCCGATTATTACTGCGTTTATTTCAAGTGACAACTGGATGTCCAATCCTAGTTGCACTTGAGGGGGAGTGTTAGAGTATCTCATATTGATTAAACATGAAAATGTTAAAGAGTTTATAAGTGGTAAGGGTCAACTATCCAAATGACTAGTTCTAGTCATTTTGACAATAATTGACCCAAGCCCAATTCTTATTAGTGGACTCCACACTCTGCCCATATTAAAAATTCTAATAATTACCAAAAAGATCTCCAAAATTAACTCAACATTTGGGTAAGTAATTATTCCTATACTAGAGTACATAAAAATATTTGATGAACTTTCCACCCATGATGAAAGAATGGAACTTGAATAGCAATTTCTATCTCACTACAAAAATAGCTTAAGGGAAAAACTTTGCAAAAAATATCTAGGACAATAAATAACAAACTTTAGAAATCCAGTCGAGGAGTTCAACATAAAGAGAACTACGACTATGCAAAATTTTAAGCCAATAGATCAAATTTGCACAACAAAATAACTATAAAGCTTATTAAGGAGTTGAACCTGAAGGTGAAGCTATGGTTGAGACTGGGACAAAAGGAGGCAGCATCAACAAGGAGTGATTGATGTAATGGGACGGGCCACTTTGCATATGAATGTACTAACAAAGATTTGTACATGAAGGAAGAAGAAGAGGTAGAATCTAATGAATCTGTGAGTGAACATGACATTGAGAAAGAGTTGAAAATATATGCACACAGAGTAGTTAATAGCGGGCGATCGCGGCGCTATCGCGGAGGAGCGGAGCGGAGCGGCACCTATCCGCTACAGAGAC
>JAOQMQ010000007.1:243793-270744 GCA_027563845.1 Erythroxylum subrotundum | reverse complement strand
CCATCAATTTAGGGGTGATAAGCATTACTGAAACTCAACTGTGTATTTACCATTTCCATAGGTTATGCCAAAAATGGCTAAGGAACCTGATATCTCTGTTAGAAACAATTGAAGATGGTAGGCCATGCAATCTGTACACTTCTCGAATGAATAATTGGGCCACATGAACGGAATCGGTAGTTTTTTTACAAGGACTAAAATGAACCATCTTAGAGAAACGATCAACAACAATATAGATCGAATCATTACCTTGTTGTGTTCTTGGTAACCCTAACAAAAAATCCATACTTATATCAACTCAAGGAAGCACAAGAATTGGTAAAGGCCGATACAAGCCTGCATTAGTTGTTGTTCCCTTCGAAACTTGGCAGATTAAACAGCATTACATATACCATTCAATTTCCTTTCAGTTGGTTGGCCAAAAATAGGAAGCTTGCACCAACTGCAAGATTCTGTAACGCCCCATATGGCCTTCCTTATGCCATTTAGTAATAATTTGCAGCCACAAGCTACAATCGGGAATGCATAACTGCTTCCCTTTAAATAAAAAACCATCTTACAGAAGGTATGTTGACTTCTCACCAACTCTAATTTTTTTTCTAGAATGTCAAAAAAGAATGAGTTAGTATCAAGTAACTTAGAGAGAGAGTTAAAGCCAGGTACCTTCATATTCATTTTGTTTAAAAGGCTCTTCTTTCTACTCAACGCATCAACAACTAGGTTTATCAAGTCAGACTTGTGTTTCATAACAAAAGTGAAATGTTTCAGGTATGTAACCCATGAGAATATCTTACTATGAAGAATATCTTACTATGAGAGCAAATAGGAAGAAAAGTAGCAAAAAGGTTTACAATAAGTTTGAATGTAACAATATTATTAATAAAGCTAGAAGCAGTGTGAAAGATTGCAATAAAGAGGTAGCTTATTAAAAATCACAAAAAAAGAAAAGATCATATGGTTGGTGTAGTGAATATTAGAATAAATATGTTAAAGTTTAATCACAAGTTTACAATGACGATGGATGGTGGAAGATATCAATTATAAATAACAAATACATTATGTTCAATCTAAAAATGAAAATGAAGGATTTTCAATTTGAAATTGGCATAAATTTAAGGACAACAAGAAATTTATAAAGTGAATAAAAAGAAATTTTAATGGATTTATTTGTAAAGCTCATATGAAAAGCTTAATCAATATGCTAAAGGATATTATTCTAGTCACCTCAATGATTCAAATTTATGTATAAAAAAAAGGGATATGATGATCAAATATAGTGAATCTATATGTCTAAGGGTGAGGAAGAAGATAGAGGCTACATAATAAGATGCAAGGAATTATATCTCTAACACTAACAAAAATTTGAAGTTCAACATCATACATTTTATAGATAAATTCATTATTGATTTACAAGTCAGAACATGCTGATATGGACTTTGAGATTTAACAGGGATCCCATATAAGTAAACAATTTCTTGTAAGCATATCATACGGAAGTTTCTATATTTATGTAAGCTTATATTATAAGTGAGAATGATATTTAAAGAGTTATCAATATACTGCAAAACCTATTAGCGGTCTAAATTTTGTCTAAAGATAACATTGTTTGGATGAAAAAAGAAATCCTATTAATGAGTTTATTAAATAGATGAGAAGTTTTATAAGAATAAGAAGAAATCATATATAACTCAAAAAGATACTTCATAAATGTAATAAAAGAAAAAATCTCACTATGTTAGTTTGGTAACCTAAAAATGCTCACTACGCATAAATATTTTATATCACTTCATTGTATGAGTCTTTTCATTCATCAATAGATATTAAAGACTTTATCTTAATAGAAAAGCTTTTGATCTTTTAAACACTCTTTTAAGGACATTTTAGATGTTGTTTTAATTATCATGGCATTAAAAATTAAGTTTGAGAATTTGAATATATTAAAATAATATTTTTAGGGAGATTGGTCTATCAATGTAAGCTAGTGGTTGACTTATGTAAATTGAAAGTATAAGAAGTAATTTCATTAACAATTGGTAAATTTATGCAATCAATGCATATTGATTAAACAATATGTTATATTGGTCAACCGGTACTATGCAATTAGCCACTATAATAGCTAGTTTTTGGCTCTATAATGACTAGTAAAGGTCCCAAAATCCTATAAATACATATTTTCTCTTTTGTTCTTGCATCAAAAAGTATTTCAATATCTTTTCTAAAGATTTCTAAACCTTCTTAATTCTTTGAGCATTCAATATCGTCTCATTTTTTAGTAAGTGAACCTTTTTTATAATAATAAAGTGATAAAGTGAATTATTTTGCTTCCATTAGGGTTCTTATTTATTATATTTAGGGGCATTCTAAGTGATATTAATGTTCCTCTTTATATTGCAGGAAGATTGTAAAAAGGTTACACTTTTCTAAGTAAAAATTGTACACATTTTATTCTTCTCCTTGAAAGAAGAATTATAGTGAAAACCTAAGAAAATTTTTAGGAATTGATGTAGGTAAGGGTTGTTTGCCAAACCACTTTGTTATTTAAATGTATCATTAAAATTCATTACTTTATTTCATACTTTCATACTTTATAATTATGAGCTTTAATATATAAAGTTAGAAACCTTAGTTAAAGATTTATAAGCGCCAAATTCACCCTCTTTTGGGTGTCATTAGAGACCAACACTCATAACTATTTACGTTTCTACAAATAGTTCAAGGATATCGAGTAATATTTGAAGAAGTTAGTAAGAACACTTATTTTCCGATTTACCATATAAATATATATTTGTGATAGTTATATGTAATTAAATCCTTAAGGCTAACATTGTACTTTATGTTTAAGATGTTATATAAATGGGTGGAAGTCAACTTTATGTACTCGAACCTCCAAGGAATAATGAAAAACACATATTTTTAAAAATATAATGCCTGTACAAATGCACAAAAAAGCCCTAAAAATAGGAGGAGGATTAAGTTGAGTACAAAGAGATCAACTCTAAAAAAAATCTTGAGATATTTCTTTCGTTATGATTTAGTCAAATATTTTGAAAATTTTCATTTATAATAGTATATATATTATAAATATGAAATTTATTTAAATTATATAACTAATGTTTTAAAAATCGATCCTGCTCAATCAGTTTAACAGTAAAAAACCTTGAATCGATCAATTTTTTAGTTCAATTTTTAACTTTTCTGTTTGATTTAGTTTAATAATTTTTATTGTTAAAAATTAATCAGTTTATTAATTAATCGATCAGTTTTGATAAACTAATTAGTTTTTATAAACTAAATAAACTAATTAATTTTCATTTAAGAGTTTCAATTTTCAATTAAACTTTAAATTTTTTAACGAGTAAAGATAATCTTTTTTCAATCATTATTAAAATTCTTCAATTTTATTAAATCCTTAATTAATTTTATAATAGTTTAATACAGGTTGAAACTTTTAAATCTTAAATTTTATATCTTATAGGTTTAAAAGTTCTTAAATTTCATATCTTATAGGTTTAACTTTTGAAAACATTGGACTAAAAGAAACAACTTAGACAAGTCTAAGTAATATGTAGATTTGGAAGTAACTGTGAACTTGGTTACAAAGAAGCAAGGATAAGTTACTATTGTAGGTTTACGTCTTTTGGGATGGCACTTTGAAGTTTTAAGTAGCCGAAACTGGATATTGGAAGGAGTTAGGACCACAATAATGGTTCTGATGTAGCTTTCTGCGACTTCCATTCGGCCGTTTGCCTAATTCAGTTACAAGTCGGACATCACATTATTGAAATCAAGCACAAATTGTCTCCAATACCAAAATGATTTATGATTTCTTTAGCTAATTTGAGCTTTACAAGTAAATTTCAAATAAAGAAACACAAAAAAAAATGCAGAATAATTCTCCCCTCGCCTCCCCTTGTTATTGACATTGATCGTTCAACAAATTATAGGACCAAGATTCATTTTACCTTTCTTTGTCAGTTGGAGTCATATGTGATTCTCTTGTAGTTGTTTACCAAGATGAGATGAGAAAAATAAGTTCACTAACAGGATGTGATCCTTCCCTTTGTTCCTCTTCAAGCCTCTTGTCCCCCAAGTTCCCAACATGAAGTATGTGAAGCTCCAGCATCAAACATTGGAAGATACGATGCTCGGGATCATATACCACCAATACTCGATCATAGAGACAATGTATGCAATAGTTGAGGCTGGAAACGAATCCAAGCATAGATGACAAGGGAACAATTTCAGAAGCCACGGAGTTAGGTGTGTTCCTTTCCTTGCCAATCTGGTCTACCTAATGTAAACTCCAAGTTTGGGTTCCTGCTGTCCAAGCTGGACTCTACGTAGTTCTTCATCTGTGTCGAATTGCAATCCTGCAATTCTTAAACAAACCTAATTAGCTATATCTTCCTTATGCGGGAGTACTCAACCAACCTATCATATATGATACAGCGAAAAAAATTGTGAAAATAACATTTTACTTTCTAAACGAACTTAACTAATCAATGGACATGCGTGAATAAGCAATCTGTAAAGATTCAAACATAATGCTGATTTTTTCTTCAAAACATATATCATTGACGGATAAGGTTTGTACCTCAATTTGGTGTCTAGATCCATTATAGAACTGGAACATCTCTTGTCTACTCCTATCCATGTCAGTGGCATTTACTTGTGGATAGGCGTCTCTACTAAGAATTTTTACATGGAGAATCCAGTTAGATGCAAATTCAAATCATATAGCTAGTTCATATAGGAAATGGCACAACTAATCAAATATTTAGGACTGAAAATCCAACATTAATATGGATAACATGACACCAAGTGGACAGATTTATTACCTTACTACGATGTTCCTCTCGAAAGAGTTTCAATGCAAATGACATGATAAAACAAGAAGCTATTATTATATTGTGGAACCATACTAACGGGAAAACCCCCCATAGCATGGTAAGGGTGCTAATGTGCAGATTCCAAAGGAGAGCCTAAGTCATATCACAAAATTTGCGGGAAAATTCTAAATTATAGCTGTTTATGTTTGAACTACGTCAATCGAGGAAGTGATGAAAGGTCCCTTGCACGTCACCACCCAAGCTCTCCATTCCTCGAGCATATAATTAGCTGGCACCACTACAAAGAATACAAGAATCTATATAGTAATAGTTTTGAAATTCACTGTAAAAACCAAGTATTCGATCGGGAGGTCTAAAAGAAAAAAAGGATGGTTGATTTGTGATACAATCCTGTAGTGAACATCTATTCGTAGAATTATTGTTTCTTGATTGGAAATAGGACAAACGTCAAGAGTTCTTAAAAATAAAAAAAAGAACATGAGTATACTTTTAACATGTGTATGCATTATACCAGTTAAATTTGTAGTCGCTGGTTGTAAGAAGAACAGAAATATCTAACAACTCACCTGGAAATATGGAAATGCGTGCAGACAAAACTATATATGTTTATGAGCTGATTATTAAAAAGGATTTCATCTCAAAATGTTAATGTAATTGCAGAGCTTAACCTAAAACATATTATAACCAAGAAAGCTTCAGATTATTGTATATATGATGTTGTCAATTTGTTTAAACTATGGTTCCAAAAACCAATTTAATTACGACCGCAGTTGCGGCATTCTTGATCTTCTGGAGTTATCATGATCCCATTTGGACTTTTTTTTTTTTTTCAATTTCATCACAGTAAAGTGAATATAATTACTACAACAATTATAAAGAAGCAAACACTTCTAAACCTGGTTCCACAACAACCGGTCCTTCGAAGACTAATATAGAATGCAAGCATATAACGAGATACTATACAATTATGCCTACGTATAAGCGGTGTTATGATGTCCACCAAAAATGATGCAACTTTATTTATACTTTTGCAATCCTAACTGTACGCAATTTTTTTATGAAAGGTGCAACACTAACTAATGTAATGGTATATATATATATATATTTTTTCATCTAGTGGTTGGAAGAGGTGCAAGCACAGTGCTGCAATTGAAGAACACAATTATTCTCAATAACAATCATCCCCATTTGGCCATAACTTGTAAATTTCCCCATTAACTGATTGATTGCTAATGAGTGCGGGCATAACATGATAACTAAAGCTTCCTATCATGCGTCAACTGCACCTTAACATATATCCTTGTCATCCTCTTTTTAACAAACAATATATTACCAACACTAAGTGAAAACTGGAGTCTGGGGTTGTTGATGGTAGATTCCATGGAACTTCAGGCCTCAAACTAATATATTGGAGTGGAAAGATGGTAGACAAATCAGATTAAGGAACCACCAGGAACATTAGACGATACTAAGATTAACTGGACAGCATTAAAAAAAAAAAAAAAAAAAAAGAGGAAGAGGAGCTCTGAAAACTTAAAGGAAAAAGAAAAGTGTACTTGTGGTTGCTTTCTCGTATCCTAGTTAACATTTGATTGCATGTTTGCTGCTTTTCTTTTTTAATACCGCATCAAACTCCAATCTCTCATGTCAGCAAAAGAAGATCTTATTAAAGCAGAAAAGAAAGAAAGAAGAAACCACCAGAAAGAAGAAAAAAGAAAGAAAAGAGAAAGCTGTCATCCTAAGACATCTCTTTTATTCTCAATCACTGGGGGTAGTGGGTTTGCACTGCATTTCTGAGCTAAGACAATTTCTTACCATTGCCAATATAATACATGTAATTATGATTAGGAACTTATAGTAGAGACGAAGGAGTTCCCGACTTCTTTTTTCTCTTTTTCTTTTTCACTAATATAATATAAATAGCTTAAATTTGTATGAGAGAAAGAAAAAGAAAATATACAAAAGAAGAGAGTCCTGACGTGACATTAATTGTTATACATACCTCGAAGAATTACTCCAGAGAGTAGCACTGAGAGCGTAGTCCACATCCTGTTGCGTTGACCCGTCTGATGGTCCTCTTATATCCGTAAATCGTGGGACGGTATGGTCATTTGCGCTTTCCACTGTCGATATGTCTTCCTCTCCGGATCCATCTGATTGGCCTTCAAGAAATATTTGTAACAACAGTTCATGTTCAATTATAAGTGAACAAAAAACATGCAAGTCAAGAAACTACATTTATATATACATATAATGAACTAACCTAGTAATTTATGCGAGATTTAGATAGTAAAGAATATATTTATCCATATTATAGAGAAGCTGAGGCTGCTAAATACATTGCCTGAAATGAAGACTAAGAAAGCAATACGAATTACCTGAGGAGGCTGCAGGTTTGTCAGTACACTTAATAGTTCTGTACATCTGAAAAGTCAAAAAGAACACCATGACTATTGGAGAGGTAATAACATAATCCTAAATCAATGGGAACAGTTGTTACAAAACTTGTTAGATGTATTCTGGATTTTCTTGGATGTTGTCATTAATCACGAGGTTGATGTTTCATAACGTGGTAAGCCTGAAGTGTATTATTGAGAAATGATGACTACTTTTGTCTCGTATCATTCTTATTTCTTTTTCTCTCTCTTAAAAAGCAGAAACCTGTCTGCCTGAGATCAGAAGTTTCAGACTCATTTGCTCTTTCTATACTGTTTCTCTAATACATCCCTCTTATCACTGCCTTGCCTTCTGACCCATCAATAATACTGATATTAATACCACAGAGGGAGTGAGAGAAGAAGATCTACTTCTTCATATGTGTTTTACCTGTAAATGGCTTTTCACATGAGCTAATGTAAGATCTTTGACATCCATGAGTTCCAGAACTGACTTTGGAGTAGCTCCTAATCCATTCCATCAAAGCAATACATATATATATAATTAAGAATCACAAAATACAAAGAAACTATAACCCAATCGTAAATAACTACATACGCATAGAACCAAAAAGAACTAGAGGGGCAAGAACTTGTCTTTACTTTCATGTCCACCAAGTAGCTCAACCGCATGAACAAATCGAGCGTGAAGGCTGCTTGTCCATCTCATTCTTGGTGCTCTCACGTTTCTCTTTGTTGAAAGCCTAGGCAAAAATCTTGATCTAATCAATCCCAGGGAAGCATCAGGTGGTCCAACCCCATACTGACTGTTGTGATGATGGTGGTGCAACTGGTACGATTTGAAAGCATCCATTGAAAGCCCGTTAAACCTTGTTGTTGATGCTAACCTGTTGTGTCCAGAAAGAGACTGATTTGAACCTGAGTTTACTATAGGCATGGGATCGAAACATTCACCAATATTATATGCTGATGATGGAGAGTGTGGGAGATTCGGAGAGCACAAAGACGAAGAGGGATAGGGCATTTGGTAGAAGCACATCCTGGTATCTCTCTTATCTCTTGAATGATCAAAAGGCATAAAAGGAAGTGAACGGTTGTGATAGATTGGAACCCCTTTTATGGGTCTTAAGCCGTCGGATACATCGAGCAGAGAAACCCCATGATTTATGTGAGTTAGGTGAGTGTTAGAATAGTGGTGAAGTTGATGGTAATTTTGCTGCTGGTAAGTACTGTGTGTTGGTTCTTCGTTTTTTTTCCCACCACCTGTGAAATTCTCGTTGCTTATGTTTTCTTCGGTGAGGGCGTTCGTTGATGGATGAGCTAACGAGAGCTCTGTATGAGCCTGAGAATCTGTTGGGATGGAACTTAAATTATTGGATTTGTGTGATGAGTCCCGTCTTCCAGTAAGATTGAAGCATGTATATGCTTTGTCATTGATGTTACTACATGTTGAAGAGGGGGAAGAACTGTTGGGTAGACTGATGTGCAAAGAAAGATCAGGAACTGAGTTGGAGGAGCCTTCAACAGGAGCCCCTTCGAAGGACATCTTTCACTACGTAGGTTAACGTCTTTACCGGAGTTGCCTTTACAAGGCTAAAACTAAAGCTATCTTGGAAGATTGATTGAGGGGAAAAAAAAAAGAAAAGAGAAGAAGAAAAGGTTGAAGTGTAGATGACGACTCGGCAGGCAGCTCTAGATTGATCTTTTTTTCTCTTCTCTTCCAAGCGTGTAGGTGAGTGAGAGATAGATTTGGTGTTGGTTCAAGAATATATGAAAAGCATATAAAGAAAATCTCGGCTTATGCTTTAAGGAATAAAGGGATTGGATAGGTGAGAACTTAAAGGGAAGCAAAATGAACATAAAATCTTCTTCAACAAACAAACAAACAAACAGGGTGGAGAAAGAGAGGGCGACGGAGAGTGAAAGGTGGATAGATAGAGAAACTTAAGAAAGTATGTGTTGCTAAGCAAACCAGAAATTGTTTTTCTTCAGAAAGTGCATAGAAAGAGAGAGAGAGAGAGGATTTGGTTGTGGTGCAGGTCGAGAGTATATCTTGGAAAATGACACTAGCTAGAGAAGAAATACACAAGTTCCTCCTATCTCTCTTTCTGTCACTCTTAGTCAAAACTACTCATCCTAAAAATGCACATCAAATATTTATTTAAAAAAACACCTTGATTTTCCTTTCCGATGAGCCGCGTGATATAATTATGATGGACAGTATTTTGATTCCATTTTTTCTAATTTCATATTCTTTCTCTGACATTACTTCATTTTATTATGTCTCATTAAATCTTAGTCATTTATTTTACGGGACTCACATAAAATTCATGCAGGATCTACATAAATAAACGGCATAGATTTATTAGACATAATAAAACACCATAATAATAGAGAAGATCTGGACTCATTCCCTCCCCTTCTTCTTCTTCTTCGCCAAATACCCTTTTGACCTTGGTAAGAGGCCCAGTACAAGAAGTGAGGAGTTCATTTTGTTTCTCCTTACATGCAATGCACATTATTTTACCTTCTAAAATCCATTTTAATTCCTCCATCACATTCCCAGTTATTCCCTTTCTAATCTTCAACAACCTTGTCTGGCACACTGGATTTGATTACGTCATCTTGCTCATCGAATATGCTAGGGTTTCCAAAACCCTAAGCTAAATCATGGATCGGTTTACCTTTATATTACTCTTTTATTGGGAACAAACCCGTTTCTTTAAATGATGTTGCTGAAGATAACAAACATGGTCTCGACAGGCAAACTATTTGGTGTCATTTTCTATTGGGGTTTTTCACAGTTACTGTACATGCCACCTCCCCAATGTCAACAAAGAGATCACTCTTTCACAGATGGAATCTGGAATGGATGGTGCATTAAATGCAAAATTGGGGACAGTAAATTAATGTTGTCCGTTTTCTTCCTTTTATTTTTATCTCAACTGCTAATAAAAATTCATAAAATTTTTTCCATTCGTCTACATATATACTTCTTCGTTTCTTTTAAAAATAATTAAATAACGAACTTAGGAAATAATTTAGTGATGATTATCTTTTTCAAGATTAAATTCTTAATCCTTCAGTGTTGTGTGTTGAAAAGTAAATGTCACCGAAGATTTCTTTTGACGCAAAACCTGTAAAGTTAAGTCAATTGCAATTCTTCGTAAATGTTGATAAGCATACCTCTCTTTGAGAAAAAGCAGTTCATTATACATTGAAGTGGCAAATCTAGAGGGTAAAGAGTTACATAAGCGTGACCTAATCTTATACTCTAAAGAGAGGGATGAGAGTATATATATGGCCAATAATGGTTAGTCAGATCAAATGATAAGAGAGTTAGGACATGGTCGTCATTCAATATAAGATAGTAGGATATAGAGAAATATTAAAGAAAAATTAAAAATTTAAATTTATCTAATTCTAATTATTTATATTCATTGTCAATATATTAGGAATCTAATGAGTTACATATAAAAAAGAAGTTGAAAAAAGAAAATAAATTTAAATTAAATTGAACCTAATTGTAAAGTTTATAGTTAGACTATAAATATAATTACAACTTACTTTAATTAAATCAAATAGCTTTTATTTGATTTTTGAAAATTTTCAAACTTTACAATTAGGTTCAATTTAATTTAAATTTATTTTCTTTTTTCAACTTCTACTTTAATTATAATTAGAATATTTAATTTTACTATGAAAGAATATGTTCTTTCGCTTTTTCTAAATAAAAGGAAGGCATAAGGAATCTAGCGCCCCTACCTTTTCTTTTCAATTGTTAAGTTCTTTTTCTCTGCTTTGAAGATATTGTTAATAGTTGACTACTTTAGACAACTTAGGGTTTGAATTATCAAAAAAAAAAATGAGGCAATAATAAAGAAAGATGTCTTTGACTAAAGGAGAGTTTAAAAGTAAAAAAAAAAAGTGAGGAGCCATTTAAAATAGCCAGAGATCATGGGATAAAAAGTCAATAATAGAAGAAGAACAAGGATTTCAACAAGATTCACAAAAAATTCAAGATTCAAAATTCATGATGACTTATTTATCTTTTGTTCTTTTGTTCTTTTTTATGATTTTATTTCTTCTTTATTTATAAACTAATTATGATATAGATTTAGATGGGATAGACACTAAGATGTAGTATTTTTATTTGATCTTTTGATTTAATGAAATATCTAATTTCTTGAGATTTATCCATGTTCTTATAATTGATTGAATTGAAGAAAAGAAAGTTGATTTTTATTTGATCTTTTGATCTAATGAAATATCTAATTTTCTTGAGATTTATCCATGTTCTTATAATTTATTGAATTGAAGAAAAGAAAGTTGAAGGTTCAATTCTTTAATTCTTATATTGAGATCAAGAGATAGAGTTTATAGTTAGATTACAGCATGGGCAACGAGAGTTAAGCGAGTTACCTAAGAGAGAACTATATAATCTTTCTAGGTTAGGTTAAAACCTATTATAAGAATTCACAGATTAGATTAATGCATTCTTAATGTATATTGATTAGAATGAGATTTTAGTGAGATGGTATAACTGTAACTTAGAAATTCTTGTTGTTTTAAAAAAACTAGTCATTTGTTAAATTAGAGTAAAGTCATAAGAGATATCTTACCCTAAATCTAGCTTATTAATAGATTTTTTTCTTTTTGATTGTTACTTTGTTTTGGTGTTTTAAATTGTAATTTGTTTCTTTTCCAATCAATTGTATTTGATAATCTAGATAATTAGGCATATAAATAATTATTAATTAATACTTAGTCCTCGTGGGATCAACTAGTACTCGTTAGTGTTAGTTACAACTACACTGTCGACATACAGTATAAAACACATAATCAGATTTTTGACATTATTGTCGAAGACGAAGCATAGTTAATATTAGTTTAATTTACAAATTAATTAGACTAATTTTTGTTTTTTGTTTTATTATTCTTTAGTGAGTTTTCACTATTCTTTCTCTTTTTGCAGTTCACTTCTTATATATGATAGTCCAAAAATCTTGGGAATCTTATTAAAATGGACCCTGAGATTTAAAGAGATCCTTAAAGGATTTTCCCGTACTAAGTGCCCAAGGCAACACCTCTATCATTATGATGCCTAGTATCGAAGCCAACAATTTCGAGCTAAAAGCCTCTCTTCTTTTTATAATGCATCATAATCAATTTAGAGGTCTCCCTACTAATGATCCAAACCTGCACTTATCTCTATTTTTGGAGTGTAATGACACACTGAAGCTTAATGGTGTCTCACTTAATATCATCTAGCTAAGGTTATTCCTTTTCTCATTAAGGGATAAAGTGATAGCATTCTTATAAACCTTGTCAACATGGTCCATTAGTACTTAAGATTAATTGTCTAAATATTCCTTGCAAGTACTTTCCCCTAAGAAAAATTGTTTAGATTAGGAATCAAATTATAACCTTTTCTCAAAGTGAAGGAGAATCATTATACGAAGCCTGAGAGAGATACAAGGATCTGTTGAGGTCATGCCACCATTATGGGCTGGAGAAGTGGTTTATTATTCACACTTTCTAGAATGCGTTGACCTACAACTCTAAAAACTTAGTTGATATTACTAATGGTAATGCTCTTATTAATAAGACCATGAATGAAGTATATAATCTGATTGAAGACATGTCTCAAAACCATTACCAAAGTTCAAGTGAAATAGTCATCACAAAAAAGGTTCTAGGTAAGTTTGACATTGACGAATTGAGTCTTCTCACTGCCAAAGTTAATGCTTTATCATAAAATTTTAATCATATTATAGTTAATTTTGTTAGAACACCTAATGTTTCTTATGATATTTGTGGATCTCTAGGAAATTTAGCTATTGATTGTCAATTGGAGAATTCCTTTTTCAAGACTCATCTTAAACAAGTTAGCTACGTAAACAATCTTAACCGGAAGAACTATCCCTTTTCTAATATCTATAACCCTGATTGAGGAAACTACCCCAATTTCTCCTATAGAAACAAGTTCAATCATGTCCCTCAAAATAACAATAGGCAACCCCCTAGTTTCTAATCAAGACCTTTCAACCTCCCTATCAAAAATTCTAACTTGGAGTCTTTACTAGAGAACTTTCTAATAACCTAGATAAACAAAATAAGGAGTTTAAGAGGTGATTTGGCAACTCAATTCTAAAGTCAATTATATATCAACTTATACCAAAATATTACAAACTTGTGTTTACCTTTTGTATGCTAGAACATACCTTATATATGGTACTGTGTATAGGCCATGTTTCTGGCAATATAAAAGGCATTTCTAGCCTATGTTACCTCATTTTTCACCATCTCTTCACTAATTGTCTCTCAATTTCCAGCTTTCTTAACATTTTTTACAGAGATTTTCACTCACCCAAACCTCCCCTTACCATATTTACAACCCACAACCATACATATAGAGCTTATAATTTTTGGAGCACTTCAGTAATTCTTTTTATACTCTTTTCATCAATTTTTGAGCATTATTCAAGTATTTATCCTAATTAACTTTTACTTTCAATATTTCAAACCATTGTGGATTATTTAGAGTTATGAATTATGTTTTTGTTTCAATTACCCATTTTGCATGACTTTATGGCCGCTAAATTAGATGAATTATAAATTGTATGTGCAAATTATGTTTGAATATTGTTAGTGTGAATTATATTGGTCACTTTACTGTAATTTATTCATTGTTTGGTTTGTTGAGTGTCTAGATTAGGCCAAAGAGAGAGTGAAATTACGTTGAATTACCCATTCTTTACTTGAATTCATTTGCCACTTACCTCAACATCCTTATATATGTGTTTAGTATATGGTTTGATGAATACATGCCTTGTAGGAAATTATGATGGAATAAAAATAAAATAAAATAAAATAAAAGAAATACAAAAGCAAAATTAAAATAAAAGAAAATAAAAACAAAGATAAAATAAAATAAAATGAAAATGAATAGAGTAATAGCATTTAGGCTTTCCTAATATCACCGTCCCCGTTAATGGCACCAAAAACTTGATTGACCTATTTTATGACAGTCAATATTGTAATAACCATAAGTGCATGACATAGTTATAGCTAGTATTGGCAAGTACAGGTCGATCCCATGAAGACAATACATACTTATAGCACCCCACTCTCGCAAGACACGTACCCAACATCTTGATTGATGTCCGAGTGCGAATCCCGCAAGGGCGGCATGTTAGAACAGTCAAATAGGCGAACTTATTAAAAAATTAAAAAAAACAACCATGCACGCGTACGCGGAACTCAATAATCAAATTCCAGCCCGTTTTATTCATAAACATTTTCAACATAATGTTACAATCATTACACAACTCATCATAATTTTACTATTCACTTGGGCCCAATTCAGATACAAATCATTTTAGTCATAATCACAATTGTTATTACACTTTAATCAATCTCTTTTACAAAACATTTCCAAATTTCACCAGTTATTATTCACAGAAATATTTGAATACATATTATACAGAAATCACATAATATACAAATTTATACAAAATAATGAAATACGTATGCAGAAGCAAACTGATCCCGACCTCTATCTCTTACTCGAATGCAGTAGGTATACTCTCGTTTGTCCAACGGGGTAACTCTTTTGAGCCTTAAAAAATAATTGCAAATTTTAGATGAGTTTTGCGAACTCAGTTAGTGACCATCATCGATGACTCACCCAGTCACATAAACATAATTCACATCATTTATCTAATAATCACATTGAATCATATACACTTAATCAATCATTTCACGTTTTACATTCAACACATTATAATCATTCATATCATGCATATGCAGTGCACATGAGACCTACTTTTCATTTATTACTTTATTGTGACCGAATGCCTAAACTGTCCCGTATCCATTGTGGATGCCAGACTCATTGATAATTGTCTCGTATCCGTTGGAGATACCGGGCTCATTTTACATAGTGAGCCTTTGGCTCTTATATACTTTCTGAGCTCTAGGGTCTTTTTTCACGTTTTGAGCTTTAAGCTCTTTTCAGTGGCTACTCTGGTCACAACTGCCTTTATCTTTCATGCAATCGTGTAGTGAAATGAATCAATCCCATATGATCACTTATTCACTTTCACATATCATCGGACCTTAGTCTGGTATTCAACATTTATATTGAGAAAACACTTTGTGATCATGCATTCATGTCATGCAGCATTTAGTTCGTCACATTCACATATAATTAGCACTTCAATATTACATTTATACCTTATAATCATCGGACCTTCTGTCCGAAAATCAATACAATCAATCACATTCATATGATCATTTAGTAGTCAATAAATACAAAAATTCAAAACAAAACAAACAATGAAATGAGACCATCTAGGTCGACTCACAGTACAATCCAGATTAGCATTAGCTTCCATGATCCGGAAACGTCTGGATGCGGACGTTCTATCTTGTATAATCATTATGCAAAACACATATTGCACAGACATTATTAATTGCACAATCACATAAACATTCAGTTTTACGCATATGTATATATGTAATGTATAATGCGTGCTCAATGACAATTATGGGTATATTTTCTAAGTTAACATCTTATGCTCATTCTCATTTCATGATTCATATTTGTCTAATTGAACTTAGATTTACACTTCATTTACACACGATCATTCTAAATTCTCCATTCAATCTTTATCCTTTGTATATGTTTAGCTTATTCATAAGCTTACACCTCAAAAAACCTTAGTTACTCTATATCATAACTCAATTTCTCGTCATCTCTTTTCTAACCTCGTATGATCTCATAATATCCAATTCTCATTCACAATTAATCCCTTAATACATATTACTCAACTTCTTTGAATCATAGCTACAATCATATGAACATCTTTATTCCCATTATACTCATGCCTTGGGTCCTTTGATATTATCCTTTCATTCACTAAGTTATAACCTTCATTTTCACTTCAAACATATCATACATTAGTCACATAAACCAAGGATCATTTTAGGTTCAATTTAAGACCCATTTAAGCCTCGATTAGGGTCACTTGACCCATGAATGCCCGCTAGGCGGACATCCATGTCCGTTAAACGGACTTCTACGGGTCACTTATAGAAAATTAAAAATTTGACCCTCTATACATCAAAATCTCTTAGGGTCTTCATAGATGTTGTAGATATCGAAGTCCTTTTTACAACTATACCTAAATGACCTCAATCAGAGTTATACAAAAAAAGTTATGCCTCTTGTACCAAAGTATGTCTAAGTGTATTCACAATTTCAAGATTCTAACTCTTTACTTACTACCTTCACTACCTCAAGCTTGTCTGTCATTTTTAATTCAATTTCTCCTCATTTTCCCATCATTCTAACTCCATTTCAACTCAGTATCATCCATAAACAAATTATAGTCCATGATTGATCATGAACACTAATAATAGAACATACATATATATTTACGCATTCATCATCAACTTCCTACACATATTCAACTTCATTTTCACTTTCATTTCACTTCTAACTATCACCTTAATTCTTTCCATTTCAAGATACCACATTACTCCCTTTCTTTAGCTCTAGACTCATTTTATTTCATCATAAAAACACCCAACGAGATTCAAATCAATTAATCAAGAAAACAGAACAAAACCCATCATATATCCATTTTTTCTGTACTTTTTCCTACACCCAGTACTCAACTTCAGGTCAAAATTCGAAACTCTTAAAGACGTAATTTGAATTTGATGTCTTTATGAAAAATGTAGCCATATGTCTCTAGTTTAATCCAAATTAAGAATAATTTCATTTGGATAACTACACATCAAGTTATGGACAAAATACAGAAGCATAATCAATGGAAAACGTTACAACTAACATTTTTCCAACACCTTTTTAACACCATTTACTCAATTTAATCCAACATTATATCATTTCACAATCTATCACCCATCAAAACACAAAAGCAAGTCATGAATCTATCCTCATTTTTCATCCACGTTTTATCACATACCCATCCTCAATTTATGAACATTTAACCTCTAACTATCATCAAATCAAGAAGAGTGATGTTTATACTTGCTTCTTCAAGAGTCTCCAAGAACCCTAGCCTTCAAGCATCATACGATTATCAACTTTTAGTGTGGAATAGGTTAGGTTCCTTTAGCAACAAGAAGAGGATAGCAAAGTATTTAAGTGGATAGTGATGGAAGAAGGCAAGGTTCAACTTTGAGGCTTGGATAAGTGAGTGTCGTTATTAAGGAGAGGAAGATGAAGAAAGTGAAGAAGGTGGAGATGAGAGAAGCATTGTCGTATTTAGCAAGTGAAAGACCCAAAACATGGTCTTTCACTTAATAAATTCGTGAATTAACATGTGGTGTGGCAAGTGACATGTCACTCTCTCAAGGTCTCTTCTTGGTCTTTTATTAACTAGTCAATTTGTTTTTAATTTCTACTCCAATTGTCTCCCAATTTTCAATGACATAAGTCATTAAATCTTAATGTCACATATTAAAATTTTTACTGACATTTGACATTTATTTCTATCACTATTCATCAATTATTATACCACTTGGCATTTTTCCTAGTCCAAAAATACTCTTAAATTCCAGAAAATTCCCAAATTTTCACCAAAAATTTTAATTCACTACTTATATATTCCTACTCAATTTTTAAGACACAAAACCATAATTTGCATCATATTCACATTAAAATAACCATTGATACCCGAAAAATGTCAATTGAGTGCATGAACAATTATTTTAATGTGTGCAATAATCAAATTCACATGTGTGTATGCTGACATTATGCATGAGCATGAAAAGTATTTTTCTAAATCTCTCTTTGATCTCACATGGACCGAATTTAGGGTTTTAATCCTTAGTATGGGAACGGGAGGTTACAATACTAGTAATTACCCTTCCCCTATAATGTAGCCTAACACTAAATTTATGTTTTTAATGAAAAGAAACTAAAACTAAGGCAAGTAAAATAAAATAGGTAACAAAATTGAACAAAGAATTAAGGAAGCACTTAAGAAATTATCAATATCTAGAACTAGTATCTAGGTTTTGAGTCCCTCTAATCATTTAACAAATTGATTTTTTATTATGTAATTGTTTTATTGATTTGTTGGACTATGGAGACTCCTATGGTGTGCTAGTAGTTAACCTTGAGTCTACTAACAACTAATCCTAATTTTTCTAACCTAATTACTCAGGTTAAATTTTATAAGATTACGTTACCGTTTTATAAATCCCTTTATTAGGTTTGACCCTAATTCGGAAGATTTATGTCATTCTATCTCTAGGGTTGCAATAAACTTGTTCCAATTATCGTGGATCTATTTGTCCTAAGATTTCTCAATCGCTACGTATGAAATCAGATTATGGTCTAATATGATTACTAGAACATAAATAAAACAAGTAATTGGATTGGAACAATCAATCAATCCAGTTGTATTAATAAAAGAATCAAATCATATCAAACTATTACCATAAGGTTTACCTAACCTAAATACTAATTAAATGTTTAGTTACATCTTTTCGAACACGAAATCAAACATTAATTGTAAGAAAAATGAATTGAAAATAATGGGTTCATAATTCTAAATCTCCTTGATTGTCTTCTATCGAATATTCTCGCAATGTAGAGGCTTGATCTTGTTTTCTGATGGATCTTTCGATGAAATCTTCGTGTTTCCTGCTTCTCTAGACCAAAATAGCCCTTGGAGAATGAACCCCATGTCTAGAAATCACCTCCTAATGTGTCCTCTCAATTGCTACCTTCCATTTCCTTCAATCATGTCCTTTATTTGAAATATAGGGTTCTGGGGAGATGCATGTGGCATGTGCATATATAAAAATTACAAGAATTATGAAGATGCATGGGCTCGAGGAAGTGCATAGTCATGTACATGGTCGTGCATCCTTTCTATTTTCAAATATTCAATTTCTATCATGATCTCGTTCGAATTCTTCTACTTTTAGTTCATAAAGGCAATTATGTTATGTAAACACACTGTGAGAGGATTAAGTACCAAATATACAACAAAAGTATCAAATATCAAGCAAAAACACATCAAATATGAGGTAAATTACGATCAATTATACATCTATCAAACCCCTAATAAATCTTATTCCAGGTTAAGAGGAACCGTTATAAAGTGTACTCTAAGTAATTTATTCAATTACATAACTATACAACTTAAAACATCCCTCTCTTTCTCATACCAATGAACAAATACTCAATATATATTATGTAACACATATAAGCACTCTCTAGCCTCTTCAAGAGCTTAACAACTCTTTAGTTTGTCAAATGTGTTCTCCACCACTTATTTGTAGACATTTTATACTCAAAATAAACAAATATGTCTATTAGAGGCATAAATTAGTTTTTACAATGGCTTGTTACTAAGCATGTTTGACTAATCAATTACGTAACTTTGGCTAGCTGGGCATCCATTAGTCAATGTATCAACTAGTTGGATCCCTAACTAAAGACAAAGTTACTTTTTTGTAACCTCTAAAACACACAATGGGTTAGCAAGTTGATCACTAGATACACCATTGGCTATTTGATGGTTTAGTCAGTTGCAAACTACACATTCTTTAGCTTTTTTTTTTCCACTTTGTCTAGACAACTTATCCAAACCTTTATGCTATCCAAAACACCCATAGAAATTAAGTTTAAAAAGTTAAACTTCCAAGTCCTACACTCTTTTTAAATAAAACTTATGCAAACCTATTATAAAATTTATTTAAATTTTTTTTGAAAATTAAAAAGTTTTCTTTAAATATCAAAACATGTTTTCTCTTAATTATGAATGGGCTTACGTATTATAACATATATGCAAAAGATTATGCAATGAATGATACCCTAATTTGTTTAAAGTGACTAAGATAAAGTTATAAGAAGAATTTCATCATTTGTTAAATTTGAATGTGCTTGATTCCTCTTTGACATACTAGAGAGTTGTTAGAGCCTTATAAGGAAAAAGAATACAATTAAGTGTATGTAACCATTTCATAAACTATATTAAGCCCCTCATTAAAGTGAACAAAAGAAAGGAAGTTTTGAATCTTATATTCTTGTGTTAGTGTAGCAGTTGAGAAGAATTACTTGGACTATATATTATAAGGACCTCTTGATCTTGCATGAAACTTATGAAGGATTCCTCTTTACCCATAGAGATGCAAGAAGATTGTAAGTTTTCCTCTTCACTTATGAAAAAGAAGATAACATATAAAGGCTTCTTCTTCATCTTTATTGTAAGTTTTCCTCTTCACTTATGAAAAAGAAGATAACATATAAAGGCTTCTTCTTCATCTTTTAAAGGAAAAGAGAAAGTGAAATTCTCAAGCATAGCTTAAGGAATCGATGTAGTTTAACAGTTTTCTGGACAAATCAATGTATATCAATTTTGTGTCTTTTATTGTACTCTCTATATTATTATTGTATTTTCTATTCAAATTATGGTTTCTTGTGGCTACTTGAATTAAATTTTACTTGAATATTTTAAATAAAATATTCATATTCATAGGAAATTCTTTCATTAATTCTAAAATGTGGAAAAAATACACACATATATAATCCACTCCCCTCTTATGTGTCGTCTAAGAAATAATAATTGGTATTAGAGATAATCTACTTCATTGCATATAAATTTCTAATAAAATTTATTTAAAAAATTACTATAACATAATTTAATTTAATTTTTAACTAAGATAGTCAATTTATAGCTAAACTACCATTCCTTAAAGATGAAAATATTTTATATTAAAAAATAGAATAAAATACTTCCTCTTGATTGAAAGAGTTGATCTTTAAGGGTTTTAATCCATACATCGTTTTTCTTTCACTTATAAATGATAAATCCATACATTTGCATACCCTATTTAACTTTTATTTTTCTTAAGGACATAATTTGTAGTTATAAAGGCTTAATTAGCAATTAAGGGAATCCAAGGCCTTTCTTAATTGAAGGAGTAGTAGAGGTTGAATAACATCACAGTCGGATCGGTCTATTGACCTAACCAATTGACTACCTAGGGGACCATTAAGCTTAGTTGTCCATTACGAGCCATTCCTAAATTTTTTTTGATGTATTTGATGTTTTAATTTATCATCATCAGTACTTTCCAATATTTAATTTCCTATAAAAGATATATCTAACTTTTTGTACCTAATTATATTTGGATTTGTGAGGATTAATTTTGAAGTCATTTTCAACCTATAATTTTTTGGGTCTAATTGTAAAAACTCCTTCCAAATTGTAAAACTTTTATGTTCCTATAATCACCATAATAATGAAATGTATTGAAATATTTCTACATAAATTGTAATTATGGTCATAACACGTGAGTGTTATATATAAATGATGGTCTTTGATAATACAAGTATGTGAGGAGTATACATGATATGATGTCCTCCTAATTTGAGTTATTAAATTAAAAGGAGTTTTAATTTATCTAATTCTAATTATGAATTAGAATTATAATTTATAATCATTGCCAATATATTAGGAACCTAATGGCTCACACATCAAAGAGCAATTTGTGAAAGAAAAATTAATTTAATTAAGTTAGACTTAATTATAAAATTTAAGAAACTTTAGGGGTCAAATATAAGATATTTAATTTTATTAAAAATAAGTTAATTATAATTAGAGTAATTAAGGAATTTAATTTTAATAAAAATTACAAAACCACCTAATGATTTTTCTATTAATATGAAGAAAAGAAAAATGAGCTAGCACTCTTATTCCTTAACTCTAAACTTGTTTTTGTCCATTTCTAAAAACATCCAAAATTTCACGTAAAAACCATAAAAACAGAGTATATATATATCAACTTTTCATGATTTTCTACACTCTCCCTATACACATTATCAATGATTTTTTTCTAGCTCAAAATAAAATCCTTTTAACACCATCATATAACATATTGGTCATCAAATCCGAGAAAATCAATGCATACAACATACCCTAAATTTCCCCACTCACTTTTCAGTAAACATGCATATCACAATTGCATAACCATTTAACAGTGAGCTAACGTGATGTATGCTTCATCTTATATAGAAATAAAGAACCATAAAAAGCTCACTTGTTTAAAGCTCTAACATCTTTAAAATCACGTGAACCCTAATCCCTTATGCAACCACATAGTTCATTGTAGAGGTTGGTAGGTTTCGGTTTTCTTTGGGGCAAATGAAAGAAATAAAAAAGTAGGAGTGGTAGTGGGTAGAAGAAAACAAGATTTTACTCTAGTGGAGATTTGATGAAAAACTTTGTGTATTAGAAGAAACTTGAAGAAGAGGTTACGAGGAAAATGAAAGTAAGAATACAACACTTAGTCTTTCCAATGAAATTGTATAGTCAAATCTTTCCAATGAAATTGTATAGTCAAAACCTGAACTAGACAAGTGACACTTGTCACTTATCTAACATCTTAGGCTCTAACTAATTTCTCTTTAAACTGGCTCCCATAACTTTCATCCTTTCATTACAATTATCTTCAATATTTTCAATATCAACTTCTTACAAATTCTAAGTCATCCGAAATTTTCAAAATCATTTGTAAATTATCCAATATCATTTTATTTCTATTTTTGTTTTCCATACATTAATTTACTTGCCAAGTGGCATTTTTCCTAGTACAATTATATCCCATATTTTCGGACATTATTCCCTAAAATTTAAAAATTAACAACTACACTCTCCAATTAAATTTTAAATCCAACAATTTCACATTTTTCAATAGTATCTTATCATAATTCAATTATACCCGAAATTATCAATGAATGCATGTACAATTATTTTTATGTGCAAAAAAAATTCACTATTCACGTGCATGTGTATGACATATTATGTATGAGCATGAAATGCATTTCAAATCTCTTAGTATTCTTTCATATTTACTATCCTAACCTCCCCGCAGGTAATGAGATGTTATAGTACATCCAATTGGAACTAGTGCCTTTGTTGATATACTTGACGTATAGTTGAAAGGCTACAAGATGTTGAAAGATCCCCTTTCATGATGAATTCAAAGAGTTTGTTTTGAAAATGATTGTCAATTTATCATATCTACAAGAAGATTAGTGGGAGTATGGTTGTCCTATTCAGTGGGAATATATGGAGACATATTGCTCATAGAAAACAACAATTCTAATTTTCAATTGTTGAAAACATAATTGTCCAAGAACAACTCTTATTGGATATGAGAAAACAACAACTTAATTTTGGGAATTAGATCTATAGAGATAGATTGGAAGTTGCGTACCTATTATAACTCCAATCACACATATAATGTACTCAAGATGTTTAGGATTTGAGATATCAGATACTTGTGAAGTATTAATGATATCCATTATTCTACGTGTGAGTTAATATTTGAGTCTAAGAATATAAGCATACAACTTTAGAAATAAACCTAATTAAGGTTTATTTACTTAGAACAATATCATTTAGGATTGGAAAGGTTCCAATGTAGCAATGGTTACTAAGTAAGCCATAATACATTTTTTTCATTTGGTGGAAATGATTATTTGGATTAATAAGTTCTTTAATGAACTTGATATAGTTCCTTGCATTATTCAAAATAGTAATGTAATGTGGAACATTATAATCATTTGGCATGCGGAAGGAACTAAGGTCTCATCAAAGATCCAAGGACGTATTTAGGCAAATTTTCTTAATTATGATGACAATTGAGATGAAAGTTGTAAAATTTAAGTAAGTGCTTACTATAGAGAATCTTAGAGAATTCTCTCATTAAGCCAATGTCCCAGCAGTAGAATAATCATCATATGGTGATATGGTATAAGATACTTAAATGATTGGCTTAGTGCAAGTGGGAGATTGTTGGTTTATGCCCTACAGCTAATTTCTTTGGTTATAGTTTAGTGACAAAATTATTAATAAAGGCATTCTTTATCTTTATGCATTAATTACATTTGATGTTTTAATACTTAAAGATAAAATCCTTGGAATAATTAATGTGTAATTGAAATTATGATGAGATCATAATTATGAGATTCAATTTAAATTTACGTATTATTCCTAAATGTTCTTAGTTGTAGTTTCATCAAGACGGGATATTGTTGAAACAGTAAAACTAGCACACTTTATGTTTCTTTCTTATGAAGAAAGTAATTGATCTCATAAATTAAAGTATAGATACTTAAACTAATGTGTGGGTGATTATTAGAGAATAAGTCACTGAATTGACCCAACTATGAGAATCCCAAATAGAATATTACTTATATGTCTGTGGATTTTCTCATAATGATGGTTGTATAATTGATCCTTAGACTTAAGATTACCAAGGTATCTCATGTTGGAATTACTGTGTTTTGATACTACTTATGAATTGTCCTAGGATAATTCAGTCGGAAGTACTTGGATGCAATATGAACCATATGGAGATAGTTGAGTAAGTCAATAAATGATTCGTCACTCTAAAGTAATTAGAGAGAATGTTCCAATGTTCTTAATTAGTAGTAATTTATGGAATTCTCTGGCCAGAGTGAATTGATATTTTAAAAGGCATTTTCAAATATCAATTATAAATCAATTACTAATTAGCAAGAACGAACATGATTGGACCAAAATAGTAGACACTATATTCACACTATATCCAATTGGAATATTGAATGACGAAAGGATTAAATTATACATCATAATTATACATGGAAAAGTTAAGTCAAACCACTTTGACATTCCAGATATTTGGATTGTTGGTACCCCGCCCTTGTGAGTCACGTGCCAATGTCCTACGTGACATCTAGGCGCGCATCCCATAAGGTTGGTATGCCCACACCAAGTCGAATATCAAAAACGAACTCATCTCAATTACTTCCAAACAGATTTTGGGATTGCTCAAAAAGGAATTTCAATCAATTTGGTTCAGAAATAAATAAGTTATGTCCAAAACACTTTTTGCTCTTACTAATCCGAGACTAAACACTATACCCGAATTCACTCCAGAAATTGAAAGCCTTAAGGCCTAAATTGAAATTTAATTCCTTCAGAACATTTGAAGATCCATGTCTCTAGTTTGTTTAGAAACAAAAATCAACTCAATCAGAGCTCTACAGATCAAAATATCGCTAAAATACTGAAGCATGTTTAGAAAAATATATAACTCATACTCTTCTAACTTATCCTCTCATTTTGATTCAATCCTTCTTTTTCAAATTAATCTCAGAAGCTATAACTTTTTATGGAGAGGAAGAGGAATGTCTTAGGAATCCAACGCTTCAAAAATCAGGTCAATCGAAAGTCGGAAGAAAAAGTTATGGCCAAAGGAGTGAAGAGAGGTCGGATTAGGGGAGGAAAGCAAAAATAGGCCGCGTCGCAGAGGCGCGGTGCGCGCGATGGGCGTGCGCGAGGCGCGCGCGCTCGCCCTCGCGAGGGCCAGCCTTCTGGAATTTGCCTTCTTCGACATCCTAACTTCAAAATTTCATATCTTTTAATCCAGAACTCCAAATTTTACAACTTTGGTATCAATGGAAAGGTAAAAGAAAGCTCTACAACTTCCATGAAGGATAAAAACCAATTCAGCCTCTAAAGGAGTCAAAATCCACCTCAAAGTAGCTGTCTGATAAATGTCATCCTAAACAACAACAGAACTTCTAAACATCATAACTTTCCACTCCATTGTCCAAAAATTTCATAATTTATATCAATGGAAAGATAAAAAGACAAACTACAACTTTCATGAAGACCCTATGAACAATTTATATCCTTATGAGGTCAAAACTCCACTAAAAGATTCTGTCATGAAATTTCCATTCTTGACAGCACCCAAACTTCAACAATTTATATCTTTCAACTCTCACATCCAAAAATAGCACATTATACATCGTTGGAAAGCTATGAAATTCTTCTATAACTTTCAAGAAGGCTACTTGATCCAATTCAATCCATATCAGTCCAGAATTTGCCTCAAAACACAGCATACACAAAACCTACCCTATAGACATTTACAAAAACAATGCAAAGTAGCTTTTAGAACAAACATCGGAAAATCACAATAAAACCCAAATGTCTTTCATTAATATCAAAATATGAATTCTTACAAAGTTTTAGTGGGCATTTCTAGCCCCAGTACATTAAAGTCTCGGAAATTCAAATTTCAAAGAAACTACATGAACAGTGATTTCGCTCCAAAAATGCAACTAAAGCTTTGTTTACAAAATATAGCTTCAAAATAAAAAATCAACGGGAGTGATGCCTTGACCCCGTTTTGGTCACTCATTTTATTGCTCATCGCCTGTAGATGGGAGGAAAAAAGAGGGGGTAAGCTCGACGGCTCGTGAGTAACATATTTATAACCAAGGAACACAAGCAAAAATCCTTGAATCATTTTAGTTCCAACGCAAAATTTACATTAACAACTATGCCACATATGTGTTCCAAAATTTACAACTTATCAAGCCATTTAAAAATCAACACAATGAATACATCAAAATGATTTCAAAACATAATCACATGAACACATCGGAAATGGCTCGGGTGGATCCAAAACAGGACGTACTACACATTTCCGCGTAGTGGTCATGTGTAACCGTGAACTTATGGGAGTCCGTGAGGAGCTCCATGTCACTAGCGGGCAGGCGGAAAAAGCCTATAGATAAGTGCACTTGACTCACTTAAGGGACCACCACAAACCCATATAAGCATACATTTCACATTTTTCAAACATATTGGCCAAA
>JAOQMQ010000007.1:165220-175515 GCA_027563845.1 Erythroxylum subrotundum | reverse complement strand
CAAGAATTTAAGACAATGAGGGGGTAATTAAGATACTCTTTCCCACTCAGTTTGAAATATGCCCCATTGTTTCCATCAATTTAGAACAAACAATTATAAGAAAAGAAAAAGGATTTCTTTCTTTACTTCTGCGCGGATAGAAACTGGATATCTTGAACAAGGGCTTTGAGGCAGATACATTTGATGATAACATGGACAATTAATAAGGCAAAATAACAAGAAAAAGCTGAGTGAAATCTTTGTTTACCTTTGCACGAATAGAGATGGGGATATCTCGAAGAACAGTGGCGTCAGTGTAACTACTTTCATATTGTAAGCGCAAGTGGCCTTTGACCTGATTACGGATGTCCCTTCCTAGTTTGTTCCTATTCATATATTTGATGACATCTGTCATCTTATCTCTGAACTTTTCGGTCTTTGATCCTTTTACAATTAACGCCGTCATGTTACCAATCAAATACGCGCCAAGAATCATGTCAAAGGACACATAAATCATCACAAATATCATTTCCCTCATATTAACAGCATGTATATCTCCATAGCCTGTAAGAAAATAAAAACGGTGCCTGAAGATGAGAAGAAATCCTAAATATACCATGAGCCGGTGGAGTAGCGAAATATATTTGGGAAATCAATAAGGAAAACAACAGTAAACAGTTCGTTCTTTAACTAACGAAGTCAACGATATTGAAGCATAGAAAAGTGGAGCGACAAAAGAATATCAAACATAACTTCATCATAAGAAAATGAATTTAGCATAACACTCTTAGAAATAACACCAGAAACATATTATATTCAACATAAACCGTATTCTTGACCTAATACCAATGAACTAAAATGTCTTTCTTACATTCTTTTCAAATCTTTGTTCTCGCTCATTGTGCCCATGTGGAAATATTGCAAAACAAATAGAACTAGAAAGAGAAGCACGACTGCTTGACCATGGCTATGAAGACAATGGTAATTAAGAAAAGGTAACTAAATGAAAGTGGCAAGGGAAATGGAATGCCAAAGCTATAGAAAACACTTGCAACCAAAGAGAACATCAAATTGAACTGCATGATACAATCTGAAATTGAGGGGAAAACAGAGAGACCAGAAGGGCAGAAACAAAGAACAAAGAGTACGAGGGCGAAGGATCTCACTATCAATCAGTAATAATGCGAACATACAGAATGAAACCAACTCCTCTGTTCTATAAAAGCTTAAACTGACTGCTAAGCTAACTACAAAAAAAGAAGTTGCATGCCAAAGTAATTGTGAAAAAAAAACAGACCGACCAACTCATTTGACACTCTTTAAGGAAAACATAACAAGGATTTAATCTAAGATTGTCAAGGCAGCATAGTACTTAGGTCTTGACCTAACACTACAACGAAATCTTATATTTGATGGCCTCGTATAACTATCTCACTGGACATTGAATCAATTGGGTCAATTTTAGTATCTGATTAGCATCTTCTCCTTCATAAACTTACCATTAGTACAACAATAAGATACCACCTTGAACACCTTAGCAGCATGTCTGCTGCATGATAGAAGGCCACAACCAGTGAAAAACTACTTCCAAGCAGACCACAGTATCAAAATGAAAAACATCATGCCCCAGACAGGTGATCCTAATTATGCAAAATGTTGTTAGGAAGCATATTATATGGCTTATTAGAGCTACCATTTCACATCAGGCTACTTTGCAGGATCATATCTCAGAACTGCCAAAAGAAATAGCAACACAAATCCTACACTAGCATCGTCAAGTGAGATTGACACCATTTTTAGCTATTAGAAATGCAACAATTGATGATAACCCACAACTGATAGGCTACTTAAGAAAAGAGTGTCAGAGCCAAAATACTGGTTGATGCTTCCCTTCTTTCTTCAATAAAATCAGAACAAATTAACAACATAATGGCTAAGAAAACACATGAAATTCTGCCCTTCTAGCCCTCTATGCTAAACCCTCTAAACCATTATATCTTAGCACCAAATGCACCCCAAAACATAACAAGCAATTCTTGTGCAAGTGATGATATGGAATTTTATCAGGCTGGAATTTGTCCCAGTCAATTTCCATTTTTATTTGTAACCTAAACCCAGAAAGTCTATGTTATCATTGATTCTATCATCAGATAAACTTCACCAAAATTTTAAAGAAGGGCAGTGTAAAATAGAGATGCTCATTCTAGAACAGAACATTCTCAACATTTTAAACAAGTTTTAAAATCAAGATTTCCTGTGGCCCATAGAAACATCCATAACGAAGTATGATGCCCTTCTTAAAAGTTAGAAAGCTATAGATAGGTTACTTCAAATAATTTTATCATGTTCTCAAGCCAGTGATCATGAGGTGATTGCCATAACGCTCCTTGCGGTTTCATTAAGTTTGTTAAATAATTTAGCCATGCAAATCTTAACTTGCTAAATAAGCAGCTTACCGAGAGTAGCCATAGTGACGATAGCAAAATATAAAGATGTTGTGTACCGCTTCCAGAGATCAATCTCTCTGAAATGCGAATACATGTAATCACCCATCTTTAAACTTCCAATCCACGTATAACCCTCATGAGACTCTGGATAAGTGGTAGCCAAGTAATAAAAGATGCAGGCGGCTGTGTGCGTGCAGTAGAGTTCTACTACAATGAGTTTCACAATCCTGGTAAACAAGTAATTGATCCGTATATCCTTCTCCATCTTTTGGAAAAAAGCAGTGACTTTCCTGACCCGACTGAGCCTTATCCAGAGAAGATATCTCACTTCTTCTTTGCGTCCACATGCCTGTAAAACACAATATTCTTTAAATGATTACAGAGAAAGGTAAAGTCAACAGCATTGGAGCGTTGGGGCGGGGGGTGGTGGAAACAAACAAACAAACAAACCCTGCTCTTAGCTTATACAAAAGGGAATTAACAACAGAAGAAGTAAAGGTTTTAACTTGGAAATATTAATGCGCAAGTCAAACACAAATTCAGATTCCAATTAACAAAGGAAAACCGTAACTAAATTGGCAGTGGAAATATGTCCAGATTATGCATATCACCAGCAGCAAATTGAGTATGATGCATTGAGACCACCACTACATCTATATCATGATAATAGTTCTGAAGAGTATCTAAAACATGAATGGTCACTGGTGAACATACATGAGCAAATCAAGGAAAAACATATCTATAAATGAATGTAGTAGCTCTTCAGTGATGTTGCAAATCTAGCTAAGAAAACAAAACAAATACCCGGTAGATGAGATCCCAAGGCATGCAACCAAGTGCATCAATGATAAAATGGGACTTCAAGTACCTGTAGAATAAAAAAGATAAATAACACAAATTTATGATAGCTCCATGATTAAAAATCATGGATAATGGAGAAAGATCTTGTTTATTAAATAAAACGTCAAGAAAAATTAAGACAAGTAACCAACCGAAGAGCAATTGGAGTGCGTTTATAGACCATTCGATAGGTCTGACTGTCCCTGAAGGCAACAAAGAAATGTAAAATAATGTCGATAAGGAAAGCAATCTGTCCAACAATGTCCAATATGAATAGTTTCTCCGGCAATCCTCTGAAGAAACCAAACTCCATTGGCGTAAAGAATGAAGAGTACACTGCCCATATCAGAATGAACTTTGTCCACGCCCTGTACCACCTGCATCATTATCATTCATAAACATGGAACCTTTAAAATTTGTACAAACCATAAGTCGTACACATCAACGATTTCTAATTTGATTAATCACTTGAAAAGAAAAAAACTCTGGATTTGATTGAGATATGAGTTGATAATGAACAAGAATACAAGGAGAAAGATGACTTTGCGGCTTCGTTCCGATAATTAAAGTACCAATGGACCAGTTCTCTTATTCAATGAAAAGTCAACGTCATGCACACCTATATTACTTTTTAGAAGTCTCATATATACGGCATCATTATAATTTTGTTAAAATCTTATATATGTATGTGTTAGAATCTCAATCATCAACATCCTGATCAAATTTCGTGAGTTTTAAGTAGAAATAGTCAAAAATTAAGTTCCTCTTGTGTTTTTTTTATTACAAGAGGGTGACAAAAACATGAAAATGTCAATACATGTTATCAAATAAAAGATTACGACTAATAAGATGAAACTAAGATATTGTTTACAAATTATTATAAATAAATATGAATTCGATTTCTTCTAATAAAAAAATTAAATCTATAAAACTATTGACAAATCTCAAATCTTGTTAATCGAAATTAATTATATTCTTCGTGTTCAAGTTAGAGTGTTCCATATTACTGCAACCCAAGCATGGAGTTCAAAATTAAAAAATGAGATATGAAATAAAGATTCGAATTAATAATTTTTAGAATGAAATATGGATATTTGATTTTGAACTATTTCAATAAAATTAAAATTAATTAATTAAAAATAAGTTTATTCCAAATTTAACAAATAACTTTTTTAATTCTATAGGGCACTTTTGAATATAATAAATTTAATTGATAACTTTGATAGATTAATTTCTAAGTTACAACCTAATTTCTTATGTTAATTAAAAAATCTTAATTTTAGATTTGTATCATATGACTTATTTAGAAGAAGACAAAAAAGAAAATCTGGTTTGCATATCAATAAGTCTGATCCTGTGGTCTGCTTCTGTGACAGAGCACGTGAACAAGAAATCTTGAGTCCCGTTGTTTCTGCCCCACGCTATGGCTTAATCATTGTAATGCAGCATCCTAACCTCCCCACTACTCAAACACGGCACCAGGAACCTAGCCCACAAACTTACCAGCTAGACTACAGGTGTCAATTATATTATTAAGACAAGATTTCCTACATTTCAAATCCCGAGTCCTTGCTTATACCCGATAACCATGAACCACCAGTCAGAAATCATCTGGCAATATAAGTATAGAACATGTTGACAAAACTAATGTTTCGAAAGAAAAGAAAAAATATTCGAAGGAAAAGAACAAAAGTCCGTATCACTGCATTAAATGTTTCGAAGGAAAAGAACAAAAGTCCATATCATTGCATTAAATGTTTCGAAAGAAAAGAACAGAAATCTTTATCATTGTTATACATCCTCACGCTGGAAATAACATGAGCAAAGATGTTGTATGGAAAAGCGAATTTATGTTATGATTATGAAATAATGATACCAGTCGTTCCAGATTAAAGAAAGATCTTACGAGTGAAAGATGGATACCAGCAAAGCTGGTTCTGGTTCCGAGTAAGATATATAAAACTCGGTAGTCAAATATCAGACAAAAATAGAACAAAAACCAATGAGGAAGTGACAGTCTGAGTCTCTTCCTAGTAATTGGGACCACCCAACCCACCTAGTATTTAGGAGAGCCGCCACTTAATTTGGGAGGGAAGATTGTCTGTTACATTTATCCAATATATCATAAATTTTGCTAGGACTTACTGAATTTTGTGGCTATGCAGGGATGGCATAGGGTTGGCCTTCGATAAAAGTAACAGAAAATTGGTCCCTTAATTTGGAGTTAAGTGACGCGTGAATTTAGCTTAAAAATTTGAAAAAGAAAATGAGGAAAAAACTTTTTACCTGTTATTCTCAGGGTGAATGAACAGCCCTTTGGAGGCGTTACGAATACCATGGATTACGTTCAAATTCCTGAACGCAGAACCGAACACTGTTTGTAATTGTCTCTCCAACAGATCCAACCTACTCTCCTGCGACGATTTTAGCCTCTCTCTCACGTCCTCGAACATTTCATATTCATCCTCCTCTTCCAAAGATGATTCCGTCCTGGACGACTCTTCTTTCTCCTTCTCCTTCATCTTCATCTTCATCTTCGTCTTCGTCTTCAATGCCATTCAATTGATGGATTGATCCATGATGTTAGTTGCCCTCTCTTTCTCTCTCTCTATCTCCCCCTCTGTAGTCTACTACTGGCTATCATCTATGTCTAGATTTAATTAACTATAATAACCAGAAACTTCTCTCTATCATAATCATGTCACGATTGAAAAAACACAACAAACAAACAGCATTACTGTAGATGGATCACGAGGATATTGAGAAGGAAGGAAGAACAAGTTGATCGCTTTTGGTGCTTTTTGGGATTTTGGTTGGAAAGATAGAGATTGCTTGCTTGTGGTAAATGGTGGTTTAGAGCGCTTACACATGAGAAACTGATCGCAGATATATGTATATATATAGACAGAAATAAATTTAAATTATATATAAAAAAAAGAGAGTGTTATTAAAAAAAAAAAGAAAAAAAGGAGTGTTATCGGTTGACTGTTTTTTATAGATTTATTTTACACTACGTATACCCAAACGCCACGTAACGTCCACATGCCACCGATAATTAGTAAATCTCTTCTTAAAATTGTGGAGTGCACTCCTCCACTCACATTTTGGTAATTGTCTAAATTGAAGCCACCCAACTCATTGTTAGATGACGGCTCGTGACCCAGCATGAATATGTATATGTCAAAAGCTCAACGGGTGGCTAACCTAATGAGTAATGTGTGATGCTGACAAATTTTGACGAACATCTTTCATCTGAAGTAGCAAAAAGTACCACAGCAATCTGATTTAGCCATACATACCAAATTCCTGACTTATTGTCCCAATATTTATAGTTCTCATATTCGAAAGTAAGCTGACTACAGTAGTTATTGGTTAAGGCGGAAACACAGCGTTACAACAAAGTTATTTTAGTTTTAATATTATAACTTGAATGAAACAAAAAATTTAAATAAGATTTACTTTTTTTAAAAAAATCAAATAAGATTTACTATTAAATTCTCCCTAATATGCTTTAATTGCACGCAATTTCATTAACCTAAATCACAAAGTTCGTATAATATACTTCCATAACATTAATTTTTAATTTCTTAAGAAAAATGTTCCTTAAATTAGACATTAAAAAAAATACTTACCCTCCAAACTTTATGTTTTTACAAATTTGACCTTAACTTGATTAAAGTTCAAAAATGGGATTCATTCCAAATTAAAATTATGTGTTTAGTATTTTAAAAAAACAGTTTCTTTTTAACCATAAGGTCACAGGCGCAAATCACATAAACATCCTCTTTGTAAAAATTACAAAAGGAAGCCTGCATACATTGATGACCCTCCCTAGACTTACGTTGATTTTTTAATATAGAATAATAATTTATTATTATATTTATATTTATAATCAAATTTAGTCAAAATCATACTTATACTCAAAATATTCTGATTAAAATAGTATAAAAATAATAATGAAAATCAAATTTAGTGAAAGCCAAGTTCAATCGGGAATTCTTTTTTATCTTTTTTTTTTGGTAAGTCAGAAAAATTAATAAATTAAACCAAGATATGTACAAGAAGTCCTAACATAGGTGCCTCGGAGGACACAATAAACTGGTACATAGCAACAAGCCACACTACAAGCCAATCACGACTTTTGAAACTACCTGCATCAATAAACAGACTCAAACCAAAGAGGAAATAATAGGGGCGACTAAGCTAGCTGACACTCAAAGCACCAAAGACAACCCAAAGAGATAAGGAATTGGAAGCATTCTAAACCCCCATAGCCGGTCTTCATCGGAGACAACTGGAGGAACCTTTGATAGCATAGCGTTGATTACCACGAGGAAAAGACAGTGTTGATCCTTCGAATTTGTCCACGGATAAACTGGGAACCTAACCCGCAAGTTAGTGCAAACTAACCATAAAATAATTACCTCACCACAGTGAATAAGCTGAGATGCTCCCTAACGTGGGAGATTACCTCGAGATATACTCGCTCCACATCCATGGCTTCATTATTGAAGGTTATACCATTACGTTCAGTCCATATTAGGTACACGGTCGTGGATAGTATGAGAGGAAATAAGGTAATGCCGAAAGCCTAGTACTAGAAGCACTGCTATCCCAAGAGAGGGTTGTTAAAAGGTTAGGCTGGTTAAGGATAAGCAAATGGAAGTGAGTGAGGCATTGGTCCCAAATTGTTTTAGAAAATGGGCTGTCAAAGAATAAGTGGTCTATGGATTCATTAGCAGCGATGTATAGAGAGTAGTGATTAGGGGTGTATAGGTAGGGTAGTTTGTCCCTAGTTTGTAACTTTTGTAGGAAGGCTAGCCATAAGGTAAAGGAGCATCGAGGTTTACAATATTTGGACCAGACTAGCTTGTACCAAGGAACATCTGGTAAGGGGGGGGCGCAAGAGTTGGTAGGCTGAAACATTGGTATATCTTTTAGTGGGGCTAGCTAACCATTCCAGACAGTCGGGTAGGGAGGTATTAGAGACATACCTGGGTGGGTCAAGGTGCCTTATGATGTCCATAGAAACCTCATTCAATCGCCAATTATCATTAAGTATGACTTCGGTCACCCGAGCTGAGAATGAGAGTTCCGAACCATTGATCGCTCTCAGTGTAGTCAAGGTCCTCAGTATACCTTGTGGGTGCCAAGGATCTTGCCAGAAAAGAGTAGATAAACCATTTCCAATCCTAAATCTAAATTGAGGACACAACTTATCCCTCACTGATAAAAGCTTACGCTAACTCCAAGAACTAGTATAAGTAGGTTGAGCACTCCAAAAATTTTGCCTCCTCAGTATGATTGTATGTACCCACTTAACCCATAAAGCTTCCTTATCTTCAAACAAATTCCAAATCCTTTTGCCTAACAAAACTTGATTCCAAGTAGTCAAATGCTTAACTACTAAACCCCCTTCCCTCTTTGGACGACAGATATCACTCCACTTAACCTTTGCCGGCGTTTTAGACGCCGCCTTACCCGCCCATAAAAAATTTCTAAGCTTAGCCTCTATGTCCTTTAGGATGGAAGAGGGAAGAATAAAATATGAGGACCAATAAACATGGCAGGAAGAGAGGACAGAAATGACCAATTGAAGTCTACCCGCATAAGAAAGACTCTTATGAGTCCAATGATTGATCATATTGTCAATTCTTTCTAGTAGAGAAGCACAATCCCACCTAGTGAGACGACCTGTAATGAGAGGAACCCCTAGATACCGAAAAGGGAAAGAACCTTGCTGTAGACCAGAAACAAATTTCATCCTATGGCTTAGATAGCTAGCATTTGGGGATGAGTAAAAATGACTCTTGGAAGTATTCATGTCCATACCAAATAACATAGAGAATGTGCACAAGGAGTCAAGTAAAAGTTGAGCTGAAAACAAGTCCACATGACAAAACATAAGAGATCATCCGCAAAAAGAAGATGATTGATATTTAGTCCTTGAAATCTCCAATGGTATTTAAACTGAGGAGAATTCTCTGTATTAACTCTCAAATTCCTAGAAAAAAGTCCATACAGAGAATGAAGAGGAAGGGCGATAGCGGGTCTCCCTGTCTTAAACCAGATTTGCCTTTGAAAAATTGAGTAGGGGACCCATTTACCAAAATGGAATAAGAAGGGATGGTGATACATTCTTTGATCCACTCAATGAACCTCAACGGAAGTCCTATTGCTTCAAGAGTATTAAGAAGAAAATCCCAAAGGATAGAGTCATAGGCTTTTTGGAGATCTACTTTGAAGGCACACCGCTTATGATTGTTGGAAATGTGATAGTTCCTAAAAATCTCTTGTGCTAAAAGAATGTTGTCCCATATTCGGTGATTCTTGATAAAGGCACTATGATTAGGATTAACTAGGTGTGGGAGAATGTGACTGAGCCTATTTGCTAAAATTTTAGCTATAACCTTATAGAGCATGTTGCAACAGGAAATAGGCCAAAAGTCTAGGACAGAGGAGGAACGAGTTGTTTTAGGAATAAGGGAAATGAAAGTGGAATTGAGCTCCTTGAGTAGTTTGTCATAGAGAAAAAAGTTTTGAATAGCTCCCGTAACTTCATTCCCTATAATAAGCCAAACATGCTGATAAAAGAACTCATTAAACCCATCAGGGCCTGGGGCCTTGTTGGGGTTAATAGAGTGAAAAGCCTCTCGAATTTCTTGAGGGAAGACTTCTGTAATAAGTGTTAGAGTAGTGCCCTAAAGGCAATCGCCTTTAGCGCGTTTTATTCAAAAGTACAGTGTACAGACTTTGTGAATAAATAAAGAAAGGCATTTTTCATTAATTTGGGGTTCATTATTTATGAATTGATATTGATCAATTAGCCAATTGATGAAGTCCACGATATATGACATAGCATGAAGGAAATTATGATGTGATCATACTATTGAGATTCCTATCATGTGCAAGTATGTCAGTATCTAAATAATCCCTAGTCATAGGATTAATGAGACTGGACATCATTAATCTGGATAGACTAGCACATGTCAGCTCCTTGATGTGATCAAGCAGTGGATCTCAGAAACT
>JAOQMQ010000007.1:139101-153639 GCA_027563845.1 Erythroxylum subrotundum | reverse complement strand
AGGCGATCGAAGTCGTATCAACCGAGCGCCTTAATACGGTCGACCACCTCCCATTCCTCTCTACTAAGGACCAGACTTGCGAGGTCATTCCATCGCTCGGCTAGGGGATATCTCCACGGTCTAGATTCAAAAACGGATCCTGGGGGTCGCACAAAAAAGTACTTCGTCCTCCAAGATTGGACTTTTGAGGTTGTTCTAGCCGGGCGGTAGCGCGCGTCCCTATACTAAAGATGAGGAACCCCAGCCCCGGCACTTGAACTCTGGTTCATTCTTAAAAAGTGCCGCAGGATTCCGACCGACGGGAGACGCCCGAAATGATGGCACAACAAGGCCAGGCCATTAATAAATCTCCAACCATTCGGAAGAATTTGGCTCGGCCTTAACTGGTAGGTACTGCATATTTCATCGATTATCGGGGCGTACGGCAGCTTCGTACCACCGACCGAGAAAAAGCTATCCGAAACAGCGAAGTAGCCTCCCAGATTGCTATGGATTCGTTCCCTCTCAAAGGCCAACCTAGGTCCCCATGACGTAGGGATGTTGTTCTTGATGACTAATCGGCTCAATTCCCTCTCAGTCATCGTCGATGGATCGCGCGGCGGCGCTTCCACACCCAGCCCATCCTTCCGGTCACTCGCCGTGATTTCCTCAACCCCCTTTCTCTCCGGCACCACCAATCTTTCCGCCGCAATTTCGGCCCTCTCGGCAGTCTCACCCCTAGACCTAACCCCATCTCGGGAACTGGTTGACGACATGGTTGCAGAAAGAAAAATTTATCGGACAAAGAGAGATAAAGGGATGTACCTAGTTTAGTGACTAAAAAATTACGGACGACTGAAAAATTACGGACGGCGGCGGTAAGAAAACTTCGGTGTCTGACAAACCGAGAAATAGAGGCTAGGCAATTAAATGAGAGCGAAGAAAATCCGCAGTCTGCCGACTCTGATACTTATAGCAGTGACCAGCTGAATGAGAATACTAATCGACATTAGACGCGTGGCGAAATCCGAGCCGAGCTCAGACACGTGGCAAGATCTGAGCGGATTTAAATTAAGGTCCTTAAAATACTGAAGCGGCGTAGCAGCCGAAAGGACATGCCTGACAGCGTGCAACAGCGCATGACAGCTGTGCGTCAATCAGAAAGACGCATCATTTCAAATTTTGAACAGCGCCCATGCCGCCCACCCTAACTCAGGGTCCTTACAGCACCGAAGCGGCGTGGCAGCCGAAAGGACACGCATGCCAGCATGCTCCGGCGCCTGACAGCTGCGCATCGGTAGGAAAAACGCATCATTTCAAATTTTGAACGGCGCCCAGAAGATACGTATCGCCAAGTAATCATTAGACCTAACATCGGGACTCGACATCGATGCCGCGAACCGATCGATCGTCTTAGCATGTCACGAGCCACTCGATCGCCCTGGCATGCCGCGAGTCGATCGATCGTCTTGGCATGTCACAAGCCGATCAATCGCCTCGCCCTCACGCACCTCAACCGATCGGCTTTCTGTCCTAGTAGGAGCTATTCCATAGGGGGCATTGATCTCCGACCGACCGGCTTCCTCACGCATCCTCTTACAGACGAGCCGCATCAGTCTTATGTACTCCTTCGACCCTTCTCCGGGATCAGACTCAAGGAGTGGGGGGAGCTTATGGTTGGGTCGGCCATGTTAGGCCCAATCTCGAGCCCAAGCATTAACGGCCCACTCGCAGATGATAACCTCCTATGCGTACGTAAATATCTAAACTTAGTCAGCACTCCATATATAAGGTAATATTTCGCCATGATACAGGTATGACTCAAACACCCTATTTTCCTCGGCTCTCGAAAATCAAGACCCTTTACAAAAAGACTAACTTAAACGTCGGAGGGGCTTGTTGGCGATCAACCCCCGGCACACCTTTGTTGTTTTGCAGGTATTTTCAAGCCGAAGTCTACCAACTTCATGGATCCAAGTAGCAACGTCCACCCGCATCAGAGTCAGGCTGAACCAGAGCATAACTATGATAATTCTTTTTTCTAAATCCTTTCGTCATTCTATGTGTGACGACGCAACGCAAGTGCCAACTCTCTTCTGCCATAGCCATGGTAAAGGCCACAATGATTACATTCAAAACACCTATGGGAGGTTTAAGCAATAAAGGAAGGTTATTAAAAGTCTCTTTACGCTGGAGGTTAATGTGTTCCTAAAAGTTTCGTGTACGGGAAAAAAACATGCATTATATTAGAAGTTCTATTAATTAACTTTAAATATTATTATGTATTAAGGTTTTTGTTATCATTTCCATCGACAAAAAATAATAGCTTATTGGGTGAGTATGGAAACAAAAGAGAACTGACCCGTGAGGTTGTCTAGTATTTTAGTGAGGGCAGAGGAGTATCTGATTAATTTGTAAAGAGTTAATTTTAATAAACATTTTTAAATTAATAGTTGATATTTTTTGCCGGTTAAATCAATTTATTATTAGTTGGAACAATACCCAGAAACCCTAAAAATATTTTACACCAATTTGCTGAAAACAAGTTGTGTGTCTTGGTCTGGGACTGGAGAGTCCCATGATGCACTGGGCAGTAGTTGAGAAACACGCTAGTGGACCGAAAAAATTAATGGACTGGATGGTCGTTGCTTGAGAGATAGTTGTCAGCGATTTGGGTTTTTTTAATAAGGTTTTGCTTGTTTTATGTTTCCATGGCCTACCATGGCAGCATAAGGAAACAACTATGCTGGTGTGAGTAGAAGGTTCAGTAGCGGAGTCTGGTTACGGCTTGGACTGGCAGCTAGCTGGTCTGTTTACGACAAGACGAGACCTCAAGAGCAGGTTCGACTTGCACCTGATGGCGGTAGCACTTGAACTGGCAAAGACAGCAGAAGCTGCTGACTAGAGGCTGGTCCTTGGGATGTTGCGACTCGTAGCTTGCGCCAGTGCAAGGGATGGCAATACGAGCAGGTGAGACACGTCTCCCCGCCAAGGGCTTCGAGACGGAAACTGTTGGTCGGGAGAAAGGACGGTGGCGCAAACAGCTGAAAGTGGGAGGAAGCAGCTGGCGACGACAGGGACGACGATAGCGGTCGTGGGTTATAGAAGCAGGGGGCTACTAGGGTTTTATTTTCGTGTCGTTAGGATTTCTGTAAAACAAGATAAAGGAGAGGTGTTTGGACATGAGGTTAAGGTGTCTTAAGGTTGGGATAAGGATGTTTGGGTGTTCCAATATGGGATTTGGTCTATTTGGTAACTGGGATTAATGTAATACAAATTTGAGTAATTCCATAAATAAAATAAAATAATCTCTATTAAGAATGTTGAAATAGGATATTCTAATATCAGATTTGGTTGCAGGGATTAATGTAATACAAATTTGAGTAATTCCGTAACTAAAATAAACTAATCTCTATTAAGAATATCTTTATTTTAATTAGAATTTAAAAGATTCTTAAATTCAGAATTATATCAACAATTTTTCCTAATATGATTAGGATTAATAATTGAATTGATTCTTAAATTTAGAATGATGTTTTTTAAATTAGATTAATTATATTTCAATTATATTAAAATTAATTAACTATACTCCTTAAATATTTTCTCAAATAATTATGAAAAATGGTTCTTAATTAATGTTTATTTATTTCAATTTGAATGAAATAAAATAAGTTTATTATGTTATTTAGAGAATTATTATTTTATTTATTTATAAATTGCTTATCATTATGAGTAATAAGATTTCTTAATTTAAAAAATTGTATTTTTCTGGACTAAATTTGAAAAGTGTTTTCATTTATTAATTGTGAAAAATGCGCTTTCTTTAATATTTTTTAAATTAGTTTTTGATTTTTTTAATGAAAGATTTTCTAATTAATTAAGAAATTAATCTCTAAATAAATATTTGAAAGGACTTTCTTAATTAATTAAAGTTTTTATTTAATTATAAAAGTAGTATCCTTTTAATATTAGAAAATATTTTTAGATTTAAAATATTTCTAATTAGATTCAAAATAGTTTTTTAATTAGATTAGAATGTTTTACTTATGCAATTTTGGAGAATAATTTTTCTAAATTATTATGAGTAAGCAACATAATTTATTGAAAATTATTTTCAATTAATTTTGTTAAAGAAGCCAAGATAATTAGAAATAATTTCCAATTTAAAATGAAAATTATTTTCAAATTAAATTAAATTTCTATTTGAAATAGAAATTTAATTCATTTATGAATCAATGAATTTAATCTAATTTAATTATCCAAAGAGTCGGGAACATTGATTTAGATTAAGAAAATCAATAAATAGAATTAAACAAGAGTTAATGTTTTTAAGCATATAATTTGATTATTTATGCATGTGTTTTATTTATATGTTTGATAATATGTTAAATTGTATATTTTATATGTATTATATTTTATATGCAATTTTTTGTTTGATGAGACAAATAAAGTTAAATCCCTCGTTAAAAATGTTAAGTATATGTTTTGAATATGACTGTTGTCTTTCATTATTATTAAAAAAAACTTATATTTATTATTCGGTTTGTTGAGAAAACTCAATGTCACTTTAACTCAAATGTTTTAGTCTTATTATAATAGATCCTACTTAACTAAATTTGTATAATTTAGATGAGAAAACTCATGATCATATGAATTTAGAGGTAAGGTTGCAAAAAACATATAAAAGATTGTTTTAGGAAGAGTTGTTACTTAACGGATGTAGGAGTCATGTGAGATGTGATTGATAAAATAATTATTTACCTAATTTAAGTTTAGTTAGTTTATTAAGCAAACGCAAGATCAATTAAATTTAAATAGGATCCTAGCCTACTAAAGGGATTAGAATAATCTTTCTAAATAATAGTGAGGGCTATTATTTTAAATAAAATAATGAGAGTAACCAAATACATGACTATAATCTTAATATTATTTGGTAGTAATGAAATATAACCAATTATAGCTTTTCTTATGTTTATAATTTGTTTTAAGTGAAATTTAACTTATTTAGTATAACTGATAATAAGAGTTTCGAAGCAAATTTCTTGGATATAGGTTAGACTTAAAAAGTTAGATACAAAAGTTGTATTTTTATTATGCAATTTTGTTATTAATCCCTCGTGAGGATTGGATGACAAAGTTTTAGAGACATGCAGATATTATATAAATGACAAAATGTCATTTTAAGTTGATTAATGCCTTATAAACTTCAATGACAGCTGGTAAGATATATATTAACATCATGATAGTAAGATACAAGAGATTGCATGAAGTAGAGATGAAAGGTATAGTATATTGATAAAATTGTTTCATTTAATTACTAAAAGTATAAACATGGACTTCGATTGAAGGTATTGGCTTAAATATGACAATAGTTGTTGTTATAAGAAAATAATTAAGTAAAATTTCTTGCCTATACTTAATATGATTGAGATCATAAATATTTATAATTTATGTTTTTGAGTATTTAATGTTAAACTTACATTTAACATTATTATAATGTTAAAGGCATGATAAGAAATAGATTGATAAGTAAAATTAGATAATTCAAGTCTATACAAATAATTTGTATGTGTTAGATCAAAAGAGTCTTATGCTTAACATAAATGGCAAGAATAGAAAGTTAGATAATCGAGACTATTCTTTTTATGTCATATTGGTTAATGATAAGGATCATAAAGTTACATTTAAGGATATATGTTTCCTTTTGATTATAAATCGTATGAAACTTGTCAAGTTAAAGAATAACCAAATTAACCTTTGGTAGAAGGATAGTGATGGTATTGAATTATTAAATCTTATATATGTGATGTGTTAGATATAATAACAATTTATAAAAGAATAATACTTGTACTTCATTAAATGTACTAATGAGTTTATGGGATATGTCATATGTATTAAATAAAATATTGATTTAAATTTTTTGAAAGTTTAAATTATTTAAATCTAAGTGAAAACTAAGCATTATGAATGTTAAATCACTTCGATGAGATCAATGTGATGAGATTTAAAATTTTTGATTATCTATAGTAAATGAGATTCTTTACTGAATACCTCTATAACTAAATTTCATAGGAGTATGGATTTGTGTAAGGAGCAAAGTGCAAAATAAGATATTGTTTGATGCAATATTTATTTCCTTTATAGCTATGACTAGTACTATAACTTACCTTCAAAGGTTCCAATTAAATTAATTAACATATTTTCATATTGTATATGAAACGCTAAAACTTTGAAAGAGTTAAAGTTAATGATTTAGTGATATAATGCTTAGTTAAAGCATATGTTATCTACTAAGTTTATAACTAAATTGAATAATAAAAAGTTAAAAGATATCCAAAAGGTTGGATGTAAGCTTACATATTCCATTCAATAGAATGTTTGTTTTCAATATATACTTATAGGAAAATGGTTATTAAGATAAGTAGTAGGAGTAAGAAAAAATTCGAGAAGTTCAAATCTTATGATAATACATTCAATTAAAACTAGTACCTTTGAGGATACATTTGATGTATAGTTTAAAGGCTACGAGATGTTAAAAGATTTACTTTTATGATAAATTCTATGAGTTTTATTTTTTAGATGATATAAATTTATCATTTCTATAAGAAGGCTAATGGGAGTATAGTTATCTTGTTCAATGAGAGTATGTAGAGCCATATATTGCTTATAGAGAATAACAATTCATATTTTCAATTATTGAAACTATAATTATCTAAAAACAATTCTTATTGAATATGAAAAAAAATAACAACTTAGTTCTGAGAATTAGATCTATAGAAATAGATACAGATGTTGCTAACCTATTATAGTCTAAGTATATAAATAATGTACTAAAAATATTTAGTATTTGAGATATCTAATACTTGTGAAATATCAAAGATATCTATTATTCTATATATGAGTTAATATTTGAAGGTTAAATAGATATTAACTTTAGAATTAAATCCTAATAAAGGTATATTTTACTTGAAATAATATTATTTTGAAATCTAAAACATTCTAATGTAGCATTAATTGCTAATAAATCCAAAATACACTTTTTATTTAGTAGAAATTGTTAATTACATCAATAAGTTCTTTAATAAACTTGATATAGTTCTTTGCATTATTCAGACAATAACGTATTGTAGAACATCACAACCATTGGGCATAGGTAAGGAGCTATAATCTTATTAAAGATCCAAGTATGTATTTAGGTAGTTTCTTTTACTTATGATATTAATTAAGATAAAATGCTGGACCCCGCTTTTGGAGCCTAGCATTCGGAGACATTTAACAGAAACAGTACCTGTCCTAAACCATAGTGAACCTGTCTTAGGGCAATAAGCATAACTTTCTCTAAAGATGTCGGATTAAGGTCATTCTTTAAAGGGTTCGAAAAAGGACTTCAAGATCTACAACTTTTATGAATACCTCAAAGGCAGATTCTATCGTCTAGAGGGACAAAATTGAACTAGACGATAGGATCAGACGAAACCAGTTAGACGAATTGGAAAAATTGATATACCTTTCCCTATAGATATCGGATTAAGATTTTCTTTGAATGGTTCAAAAGAGGACGTCAAGATCTACAACTTTCATGAAGCACTCAAAGACAGATTCTATCGTCTAGAGGGACAAAGTTGGACTAGACCATAGGATCAGACAAAACCAGACGAAAAGTTAGACGAATTGGAAAAATTGCCATAACTTTCCCTATAGATATTGGATTAATGTGTTCTTTGGATGATTCAAAAGAGGACTTCAAGATCTACAACTTTTATGAAGACCTCAAAGACATATTCTATCATCTAGAAGGACAAAATTGGACCAGACGAATAGTACACAGAAGAAGAAGTTTCGGTCAACATAAAAAGAAGCAGAAGTCAACTATAAAAGATATGACGTCATCACAGACAATACGTCATCACAGGCGATATGACGTCATCACAGACGATATGACATCACCACAGACGATACATCTTCACAGACAATATGAAGTCATCACAGACGATATGTCTTCATAGATGATATGACATCATCACAGATGATATAATGTCATCACAGACGATATGACGTTATCATAGACGATATGACGTCATCACAGACGATATGTCTTTCCTCTTGAACATCTTTCCTTATAAGGACCATAACTTTCAACTCATATGTCTAAAAATTTCATACTATATGCCGTTGGAAAGATAAAAAAAGGACCTACAACTTTCTAGAGACAACTTTGTCTAAGTTCACCTAAATTAGTCCAGATTTCCTCCTGAAGTCTGAACACAAATCCTACACCTATGAAAGACTTAAATTTTGAAATATACAACTACAAAAGAAACATGCACATGCACGTAGGGAACTTTTCAATTCTAAACTCATTTGCCAAATCCACAGAAGCTCATTCATAACTTTAATTACATATTAATATAGTAATCAAAGGCTTAAACCAAATACAACATACATACGATGCTCAATGTTTAACAGGCTTATAAAGCTATCCAAAAGTGATCGAACTAACTTAGTTACAAAAGTTTCTAATATCTTGGAGTTTCCGATGCCTTGCAAGGATTGTTAGCCTTCTCATTCTGCACCTGAGGAGGAATAGTGGGGTGAGTTACACAGCTCAGTGGCTATTTATAGCCATTGGCAACTGACCATATATTCAAGCATATGTACATGTATATCTAGCAATTTAAGCATTTGATCAATTTAACTTAAACTTATAAAATACAACATAGACTTCAGCCATTAAATATAACACTCAACTATGCACCATACTTGACAAATTAAAGATGCAATGCATAAACAAATGGCTCTAGAGTTCCATGGAACGAAATAGAGAAACCGAAGTTTACTTCCTGACTAAAACAAGTCCGAATTCTCAGGATCTCGTGGCCTCAAATGGGCAGCTGGGAGAAGACTATGGGTCAACATGCACATGACTAACGAAACGGGTTCCTCTCTTGCCCAAACAAAAGCACATATTCATTTTATCACATGCTCATACTTTCATGCTTTTTCTTGTTTTCATTTAATTGAAAATTTATAACCTCTTTCAAGGTATAACATAATCACAATGCATCATGCATTTCCAATAAGTTATAATAATTCAATTTCGAGCAAATCAACATACACACACATAGGCAAGAATTTGCCCAATTACACAATAACTAAAAATACATTACCCACCTAGTTAGCTTGTGAAAATCCAAGTCAAGCTTGCCTTTCCCTTTGCTCTTAGGTAGGATTCCCTTGATTTCTTAAAACAACCAAGGTTCCATTCAAAACAACATTCCAATAAAATTTTTTAAACTTAAAAAAAAATTACAAAAATTGTTATGCACACAAATTAAGCTCAAATCTAACCTACCTATAGTACATCTAGGTTAGAAAACCTAAGATCTAGTTTAAAAACCCTAAAATCACTTGGTTCTCCTAACTCATCTTCTTCCAACACAAACCTTTCATTCACTACACAAACCCCTTTTTCTCTCTAATAAAGCAAGAAGAAAAGATGGTCAACTTACCTTAACAAGCTTGATTTCTCTTCTTTTCTTCTTTCACCGAAACCTCTCTTCTTCTCTCTTATTTTTCATTTTTCAACCTTCTCTCCCTTCGTTTTTCTCTTCTTAACAAGCAAGACAACATATTCTTTTTTCATTTCTACCTTTAATGAGGCCAAAAAGTCCATTCTACCCTTCCTTATAGGCTTATGTTCTTTTAACCTTAAGTGTCTTCCCAAAAATATCCTTGAACATCCTTATTACATTAGCACTTTAATTCCACTTACCCATTCAATAAATCCTACTAACTTTGACATAAAAATTTACTCCAAAAATAATTAATCCAATAAACTTCAAGAATTATTTTAAATCATGCTTAACTTAAAGAAAAAATTTCAAGATCCAACATAAAAATTATAAGATTTAAGCAAGTGCCCTCACTATAGAAAATCTTATAGAATTCTCTCATTAAATTATATTCCTAATAGTAGCATAGTCGTCATAAAGTGATATGATATAAGATACTTAAACAATTGACTTAGTGCAAATAAGAAACTGTTAGTTTATGCCCTAAACCAATTGGTTAGTTATAGCCTAGAGCAAAATAATTTAAAGGTATTATTAATCTTATACATATTTAGATGTCTACGATAAATTCATGAAAAAAATATACATTGTAAATGAAATTATGATGAAATCATGATTATGAGATTCATATTGCATTTGTGTATTATTCCTAAATTGCTCGTAGTAATTAGTTTATTGAGATTGAACATTAATAGAGGTTAAAAAGACTAATATACATTATATTTTTTTCCTTTTGAAGAAAGTAGTTTATCTTATAGACTAAAATATGAAGATACTCAAACAAATGTATATGCCGTTCTTAAAGAACAAGTTCACTGAACTGACCTTATAGGAAAAATCAATTTGAAGTATTACTTGTATATCTATAGAAATTTTCATTGTGATGATTGTATAAGTCATCATTTGACTTGAAGTTATCAAAATATCTAATATAAAGATAGTTATACCTTAATAGTACTTACGATCTATTCTAGTTGATGATAGCTTAGTCGGTAGTCATTGGATATAGCATGAACTATATGAAGGTAGTTCAGTGATCAATATATGATTCATCGCTTATTACGTTATTCTCGATTAGTATTGATTTAAAAAATATTTGGCTAATGTAGAATGATATTTTTGTAAAATAGTTTACAAATGTCAATAATAGAATCAATTATTAATGATAAAAACTAAATTAATTGGACTAAAATAAAATAGAAATTAATTATATACTCTTATAACTAATTAGAATATGATGTGATGAAAAAAATTGAATTATATGAAAAACCCACGCACAAAATATATTAGTCAAAACTACTTTGACATTCCTAAATATTTGAATATTTATAATATATTGTTAGACGTTAATCTTAATATATAGATATAAATAAATTAATTAGAGAATTACGAATAAACTAAAAGAATTTAATTTAGATAAATCCTAAAATAATTTAGGGTTATAATTTATATTTATTGCCAGTATATTTAGAAATCTAATGGGTCACACATAAAGAATGAATTTAAGAGAAAAAAGAGTATTATAATCAAATTAACCTTAACTGTTAAGCTTAAAAAACTTGATTAAATGTAAAATATTTAATAAACAAAGTTCAATATAAGATTTTGAATCCTGTTTGGATACAATTGTTATTCAATTAGAATTAATTATAATTCTAATTAAAGTTTAATTAAAATAAAATATCCATAACTTATTGTAAATAGGATTAGTCTTTAGGAGAGTTAACACTTCTTGTTTAACTCTTTATAACAACCGTAGAATTTTCTCAACGTTCTGTGAATGCTGTTAGAGATCAAACACTTATATAACTACAGTAGTTGAAATGGGTCGATAGTGATTGAGATGAGCTAATTTAAGAAATAATTCGAAAAAAACAACAAGGTAAAGATCAAGTTTCAAGATAAGATATAAATTAAAAATCTTGATTAATTATCATTTGTTAACTATGATATAAAATTTTAAGTGATCTTTAGGAAATCATACAAAAAAATTTGTGGTTATTCTACTGTGTATGAGATTGAATCCCGGCCCGATTATCAACAAAACAAAGAATATAAACAGACCACGACATAAGCCACAGCAAAACATGAAAAATAGAACATGCAGCTTCGTCTAAATGTGGGGATGATTTTTCTACAGAATAATGTACAGGTACAAATTACAAACTGGTCTAACGTTCATAGAAAATGCCCTTTGAGCTTATTCTATAATGGTTCTTAAGATAAAACAAGTTTGCAAAATAATCTGAGATGTTTAGGTGCTACAAATGGTTCTTAGGAGCTTAGCGCTTACGTTTTACGTGGTGGGCAATTTCATCTTCAACATGTACTATTTCATTATTCAGCTCTTCCAATGTGGCTCTTCTAGATTGCTCTTCTTCTCTGACAGTAAGCTCACTAATTAAGTTAGAAAGATGCTTCAAACACGAAAGATATTCCAGCTTTGCTTCACGAATACCAGGAACCATCCTATCAGCTTCAAACTGCACGAGTGCACATGGGTTTAGCATTTCAGTTCAAATTAATGTAGTCAACTGTTTACACACTAGCTGATAAAAAGGGAAAGGAGAGTTTATAAATTGTCAAATTGAGAACTTAATGCTGTAAAACAGTCTTAAAAAATGATTAATTACAAGCAGATGTATTGCAATCTGTAAATGCAAAGTAAAATATTATCTTCATTTACATTTATTTTCACACCATACTGGGGTTCACACTTAAATTCAAATTAAACGGAATTTTCAAAACTATAAAATGATTGGACGAATTAAAATTGATATGTGATTTCAGGAGCAATTATAATATAAAATTTCCTAGAGAATACAGCACACAGTTTCCCATCTTTAGTCTAAATGTGACTGTAAAATAATAATATATGCAACTCTATTGTAGGATTTGATTTAATTATATAATTTAATTCTAAACAATATACTCTTTCAATTTGTAGTATTCATAATTATATATCTACACTACCAATTTGGGGTATCCTTTACAATACTCTTCCTCAAACCGACTTGAATATATGTCTTCCACAACTAGCTCGTCGGTTGGTGTGTCAAATTGCTACTTTAGGCAATCCTTCTGGGAGAATATCCCCTACCTTCCCAACAATTGGGATAAAGGGTAAAAATACCAACCCATTATCTAATTTCTCCTTTATAATATGCTTGTCAGCCTCATCAGATTCAGGACTAGATCACAAGCAATAGCTATGGTAGCTTTATTATCAAAATACAGCTTCATCAATAGTGGAGTGGTAACGTTTAGCTACCACAAATTCTATGAGCGATCTCTCTAAATTCTAAATTCTACTTCAACGCGATTCCTAGCTATCAAATTTTCTTTCTTGCTGCGCCATGTAACAAAATTTCCACCAACGGAAGTGCAATAACCGGACGTTAATCTTTTATTATCTGTACTCGCAACCCAATCTACATTTATACATACGTCCATTCATATGATTATAATATCTGAATAGTGAACCTTTACCCAGCTTTCTTGTAGGTATCTCAAAATATTATAGTCGCAACAAAATGCTCAGGTCTTGATAAGTGCATAAACTAGCTTACACACTGATGGACTATGTCTGGGCGTATAGAGTAATTTTCCCACGAATCTTTAATACTGATCTCTAAACGTAGCTTCTTCAAGTTTGCACATTGAACTTTGAGATTAGTATCTATCGATTTCTCAACAGCTTACACCACAGCAAGCCTATTTCCCGAGTAAGAAACACATATATCATTTGTGAAACAAACTTGGGAACTTCCACATCGATGAAGTATTTTAGAATATGTAAGTCATTGATTTCAAATTCCCTAGTCAATATCTGCTTCAGTTTCTCAATTTCATTTCTATCATCACCTATCAAACTAATATCATACACATAGACATCAAAACAGAAACTTCACATTATTATCATGCATATTAAAACATAGTATGATCAGCTTGGCCTTGGCTACAACAATGACACCCTTAATATCTTTCCCAAAAGATTCGAACCATGTTTTTGGTTGAACCAGTGCAAGATGTTTTGTTTCTTTTATTGATGATTGTACTCATGTTACTTGGATTTTCTTACGCAAACATAAATCTAATGTTAGTACCGTTCTCCCAAATTTTTGCTCCATGATCAAAAATCAATTTGGGACAAATATCAAAAGATTAAGGACAGATAATGCCAGAGATTATTTCAATCAAGTTCTTATCCTATACTTTCAGAAAGAAGGAATAGTTCATGAGTCATCTTGTGTGTATATTCCACAACAAAATAGGGTAACATAAAGAAAAAATAGTCATCTCCTTGAAAAAATGTAGAGAATCCTATAATAATAGATAGTCCCTTAATTAAGGGATTATCCTTATAGAGTATCCTTAGCTGTAATATCTAGCTATATTAGGGATATTTCCAAATAAGGAGTCTTCCTAATTAGGAAGACTCCCATATCTATGTACCCTAGCTCTATATAAGGACAGCAGTATCTGTACATCTTTGTATCATCATTTTGAATAAAAATCAGAAGCTTTTACATGGTATCAGAGCCTCACGCTCTTCCATGAATTACAAGGCTGCAATGGTGGGATATCGGTGTTCATCCCTCGAGACCACCAGCAGCTCTACCCCTCTTTCTGGATCAGGAAACCAACCTGATTCAGTTATCATTTAACCAGAAAATTCCCTATATATTTCAATCCAGAAGCTGAATGGAAGAAACTACCTAGAATGGTCTCAATCAGCCCGTCTAGGAATCACTGGAAAAGGAAAAATAGGGTACATAACAAGAGCAGTCCAAACTCCAAGGCCAGAAGACCCCAATTTTGACCAGTGGAGCTTGGAGAATGCTACGGTTACAGCTTGGCTTATCAACTCCATGGAACCAAGGGTTGGAAGACCCTTTATTTTTCTCCCGACAGCCAAAGATGTATGGGAAGCAGTCAAAGAAACATATTCAGACCTGGAAAACTATGCTCAACTGTTTGAACTCAA
>JAOQMQ010000007.1:109576-139001 GCA_027563845.1 Erythroxylum subrotundum | reverse complement strand
TCTCAATTATAGGAGAGATTATAGGAGCAATAATAACAATATTAATACAAGATCAAATCTAATATCTCTGGTCAACAGAAATTTTTTTTTTTGAGAATTAGTGAAATTGCCTATAATAAAGAAATCAGTGAGTTATAAGTAGGTATATACGGTGAAATATAGAGCAAATGGGTTAGTTGAGAGATACAAGGTGCGACTAGTAACAAAAGGCTTTACTCATACTCATTGGATTGATTATTTAGAGAATTTTGCTCCTTTTGCGAAGATGAATATTGTTAGAGCATTATTGCCATTAGTGCCTAATTATGGTTGGTAACTGCAACAGTTTGATGTCAAGAATACAACAGAGATTTAGAAGAAAAAATTTACATGGAAGTTCTACCAGGTTATAGGAAGAATTTCTATTCATACTATGTGTAAGTTGAAGAAGGCACTATATGGCCTTAAGCAATCACCTCGAGCATGGTTCGAAAGATTTGCAAGAGTTATGTTGGCTATAGGATAAGACAAAGTCAAGGAGATCATACATTGTTTATCAAACATTCTCCTTCAAAAGGAGTTACAGCTCTTCTAATGTATGTTGATGATATAAAAGTGATGAGAGATGATAAAACAGTTGCTAAGTCAACAATTAGCTAAGGAATTTGAGATTAAGGCATTGGGAAGGTTGAAATATTTCCTTGGAATTGAAGTTGCACATTCTAGGCATGAGATTTTTATATTACAGATCTTGGGAAGACAGCATGCAAACCTGCAAGCACTCCTATTGATCCAAATCTTAAGCTTGGAAAAGTAAAGGAGGAGGATGCAGTAGATAGAGAGATGTATCAACGTCTAGTAGGAAGATTAAATTATTTGTCTCACACCTGACTATATATAGCATATGCAGTAAGTGTAATTAATCTATTTATCCATAGTCTGAAGGAAGTTCATTTACAAGAAGCTCAAAGAGTACTTAAATATCTTAAGGAACATCAGGGAAGGGTATTTTGTTTAAAGGGAATTGAGGTTTGGTTCTTGAGGCATTGATGCAAAAGAACTTAAAGTATATAAAAGAAATAAAAGAGGAAAAATTAGTCAACCACAAGTCTTAATTTGGTGGGATGAAGATTGAGAATTGAGTCGATAGCAAACGATAAGGGCTGAAATTCAGATTATGTTAGGATTCTTTATTAGATAGGAAGTAGTAGTAAGTTAAATATGTTGTTCTATTTTACATATGTTATCTTAGTTGTTTAGGACATATAGAATTTTTATTAGAATAGGATTTTAATTTGTTAGGAAACTTTTCCTACTAGAATAAGGGTTCTAAGAACTCTATATCTATGTACTCAGCCCTTCAATAATAAGAAGCAATCTGGAATTTTCCTACAAACTTGAGTTAAGGTGTGATGCTTTCTTCTAAGAGTGATTTTTAGACCCTAGGAGCGATTCCTAGTTTCCTACCTTCCATTTTATGTGTTCCTTACTAAATTTCAGCAAAACTAACTTACATTCTAGCCATATTAAACTCTAAAATCCTAAGTCTAAATCTTCAACAATCGAACCTTAAAATTTTAGGATTCCTACCCAAAATTCAACTTTGAAACTTGATATTCCAGCAGCCTAATATCAGCCATATTTTCTAATTTTGTGATTTTTAGCTACTAGTAAAGAATTATTCTATTTGTCCTATATCAATTTGGTATCAGAGCTTTGGTTCACGATGGCAACACATAGTGGAATGGCATATAGAAGAATATTCAGCGACCAAGAGCAAGATGAAATACTTCTTAATATTGCAAAAAAATTGGGCATCGATGATCCTCGTTCACAAGGATATGTTTGTACACTACAAAGATTTTATATGGATTAAAACATCTTCTAGACAATGGTATAAGAGGTTTGATAGTTTTGATAACCCCTCTTCTAAATGACATCGTTTTGGGGAAATAAAAACCAAAGTGATGTCGTTTTGAGGAGGCGTTCAAGCCTACCTAGGCCTAACACGTTGATTTCGGATTGGACTGGACTTAATTTGCCAAGCCTACTCATTGCAGCTCAAAAGAAATCACATGTTAAGGAGTTGGAAGATATTATTAACTCATAATTTGAGATTAAAAATGTTGGATTAGGAAATATTCTTGTGGAATGTTCTGGATGAAATATTCTTGTGGAACTTGGAATATTATAGATTTGTTCTAGACTGTAAATACATGAGTTTAGGCTTTAATCAAGCCCGTAAATATACAAAGATCTATAGCTATAATCTCCTAGTTATATTTTCCTAATTTAGATACCTTAAGTAGCTATATATATGCAAAGTAGATACCTGTAAACTCATCAGCAATATAACAAAATTTCTTATTCATATCAGTTTACAATATTGAATAAAAAGATTACAAGGATATTTTAAAACTGGGAAATTTAAGTGATGATATGGCATCATGTCTAAGAGCAAAAGTACACCGACTACATCTATGCCATGGTATCAGATACTAGCTCATACTGAATATGCCCTCACTGAAAATCTAATTTACTGAATAATGGCCTCACTGAAAATCTAATTTCACTTCAAAAGGGGAAGAGATTTAGGTGTCAATTGGCAAAGAGAAAAAGAAAAGGAAAAAAAAACAAGGGGGTGTTGGTGGGTGAGTGGTTGCATGACTGCACTGAGATTTAAAATGATTTAGCCAAGTCTTATTTATCATTATAATGTAAACTATGGAGAACAAAGTAGACAGAAGCTTTAACTATATCCAAATATTCCAGCTTGACGTGCAAAATGAGGAGAACAGTTTGAAAGCAAATTCAAATACAAAGAATATCACAAGTACATGTTACTTGAAAATAGCAATTACCACAAAAAGACAACTTAAGATTGAGGGAAGATAAGACCGAAAAGAAAAAAAGGATAACAATCTCCTCCACACCCCACCATGGCAGATTACAGATACATGAAATTACTTGCATCATTTGACAGAGTTCCCCTTAAGAAACTAGCATTCCTAAAGGCCCTTTTTCCTTGAACAAGTAATAAAGCCCTTTTCAACATAGATGCAGCAATCACTAAAAGGGAGAGGGACATTAGAAACAAAAGAAGAGTTTAGATTCTCACAACCAGAGGTTGGATCTATCATCCATTGGCAAAAAACCTTACCAACAGAATTATATTCATATGAAATGTACCTCTTTGTAAGCATAACGGCATTCAGAAAAGGCACCTGCTGCTCCACCATTGGATGATTGGTCTCCCTGCTCATCAACTCAAGCACATTAACAGTCAACATACAAACCAACAGGAATTCTTAAAACCCAAAAAAATTGAATCATAATAGCTGAAATCAGTTCAATTGATGTATTTATAGAAAAAGTGATTTTGAAACTTGAAAAGTGTACATGAAGTCCACTAATCAATTCAAAGTGATGATGATAATTCATAACAGTAAGGCAAGTTTGTGAGCCAGGTGAAAAATGTGTGGCTCAAAAGAGAAAAAAACTTCTCTTTCGATGAACACTCATATCCAGTCATCAAAATTCCATGCTATTAGCTGGGCTTGTAATAATGACAATAAATTAATCTTATTTTTTATACTAACCATTGACTCTCGTAATTCTTTCCGTGAAATCTCCAAAAGTCCAAGAGTACCAAGTGATTGCAGCTGTGAGTCAAAGTAAGGTTTCTATCATTCCCATGCTTTAAAAATTACATATGAAAATATCGCAACAAGTAATCTTTTATTCCCAGATTTAATATAAGATAACATCCAAAGTTAATATGGTTTAAGGGCACTCTTTGATGGTAGCAATTACCTTGAGGACCCAATCACACACAAATGACACTTCAATGCAAATAATTCTAGTTCCAATTTAACAAATTCAGCTACATATATCTGAGATATGTACATTTCACTAGCAATCATTTTTGAAGCAGGAAAGCTTGATTATCACATATATTTTTTGTTTACTTTTGTTAAAAAAAAAGCACAATATTTTTAAGACAAGATGGAAAAGTGGTGTAATGGTTTTGTAAACTAAGATATAGGACAATAATTCAACAATGACTATTTTATGGAGGATTTTAGCAAATAATGTAATCTTTTATGAAAGAAGAAACGTTTCTTAATCCAACAACATGCAGCAAAGGAACTCACCAGTATTATTAATGCTGTACGCCCTTCTCTTGTGGACTCTTCGAGTGCTCCATTCTTTTTCTTGTTGCCTAACTGTTTTCTCAGCTTATTTAACACCTGCCGTGCTATCCTAACAAACATAACTGTGTATGAATGTAAGATTCAAATGGAGGACAGTGCAAATTAAACCCATCAAAAAAGATAAGTAGGGATATTTTCTTTGGCAGTTTAGCCAACAAATACCATATGGATATTTTCTTCCAAAAGATAACCAATATTTCATCCCTCCTACTTGACATTTTTCTAATTCAGTCCTATTTCATTTTTTTTCAAATTTCAACTGTTAAAAATAAATCAAACATATTTTTTAGGGTTAATTACCAAAAAAAATATCAAAACTTAATATTGCAATTATAACCCAAACTTTAAAAAGTGGCAATTAAATACCTAAACTTTCAATTTTTCTCAAATATAGCCTGACGTTAGTGTTTCCGTTAACGGAGCTGAAGTGGCTGCTAGGTGTATATCAATTTCCACGTAAGATTATAATCAAATTAAATTAATTGTTAGTAATTCGCTTTGAGGGGATTAGGCATACAAGGGAAGGGAGTAAACAGACAAGAAAAAAAATCAACCGAAAACCAATCTCTGTACAAAAACATATATAATCCTATAGAAGCCCTTCATTCTGATAACAGATGCTCCAAACAAAAAGATGGTGCTTTTGAATTTAATAGTGACAATAGGTTGCTACTTTCAGCATAAGTCTCTCATATTGAATACCCTCCATCGATATATTACTAGCCTCACCAAATGATGCTTCGTCACACCACCTATGGAACCTCCTAAGAAACCTCCTCCCTCTTCAATGGCTTCCTTGTTCTTCTTCCCTTTATATACCCTCTTACTCTCTAATTTCCACTCAACAACAACAAAAGCCTCATCTTTCTCTTCTTCTTCTTCTCTCTTTGAACTCAATTTCCACACTATCACTAGCTATTTAAGCTTTAAATGGGTTCTCTGGATGAATCTTCAACCCTGAACTTATCAAACAACACCTATTCAGAGACATCACTTCCATGGACAATTTCACGTTCATCAACAACCTTGAATTGTACACCTCTGATTCTAAGTAATCCAAAAGCTATGACAAACATAACCATACCTCCCCCAACGTCACAACAGTTAAGAACATAATCGAGATTACAAACCCAGAGAAGCATTATAGAGGTGTTCGTCGACGACCATGGGGAAAGTATGTGGCTGAGAATTGGTAGTCACCATGGTTTGAGAACTTTTTAAAGAGAGAGAAGTAAGTTAGTAAGAGAAGAAAATGGAAAATTTTCAAACGAAAGAAAAATGGGACTATGTTTAGAGTTAGTGAGTGAAGAAGAAGAAGGACTTTAATCACCATCAAAATCAATTAACTTAGGGTTTTAGGTGAGTGGCAGAAGGGGGGCAGTGGTGGGTTTGGGTTTTTTGTTGTTCAATTTAATTTTACTAAAATTTAACGTGAATTTAACATGATACATGGCATCCTACATTTAATATAAAATAGCCACGTCAGCTCCGTTAACAGAGACACTAACGTCAGACTATATTTGAGAAAAATTAAAAGTTCAAGTATTTAATTACTACTTTTTAAAGTTCAGAATATATAAACTTTAGGATTTTTTATTAATTAACCCTTTTTTTTATGTTAACTCCATTTGTAATTTGACAAAGCATATTGATAGCACTTATATCCCTTTTGGGTTGGAAAATACCCAATGAACAAACATCTAAGGGCCCTCGGTTTTAATTTCCCAACATTCCTAGTATGGACAAAGCAGACACACCCAAAAACCTTTAGTGGAACAACATAGCCATGTTTCCCAGTTGAGACTTCTAAAGGAGTCCGGAATTGGAGAGTTTTGAGACGCATTCAATTAATAAGATAGGCTGCCACTAGTATAGCATGCCCTCAGTATGACTTTGGAACATTTATAGTAAACATAAGGGATCTAGCAATTTCCAACAAATGTCTATTTTTCCTTTCAACTACCCCATTTTGAGCACTAATATAAAGACAACTAGTTTGATGAACAATCCCATGGGACTCAAAATAAGTACCAAACCTACTATCCATGTATTCCGTCCCATTATTAGTTCAGAATACCTTTATCTTAGCATCAAACTGAATGTGAACCATGTTATGAAAAGATTGAAAGCAAGAGAATACATCACTTTTTGCTTTAATCAAATTCACCCAAGTCATTGTAGTGCAACAATCAATGAAAGTAACAAACCATCGATTTCCAGACAAAGAAGTAGTCTGTGCAAGCCCCCAAACATCAAAATGAATAAGCATAAAAGGAACAACGACTTTGATATCACTTGAACAACGACTTTGATATCACTTGAATGGTAAGAGTTTTTAGTATCCTTAGCATACTCACATGCATCACAAGATAAAGAATCAAATCGAGTTCTAGAAAATAAACTGGGATATAGTTTTTCTAAAACAAAAAATGATGGATACCCTAACTGCCTATGTCACTATATTATTTCCTAGTTAACATCTTAATATTCCCCAAAAAAGGCCAAGCCTTGACTATCTTCCATCATGTATAAGCCATCATGCTCTCTACCACTGCCAATTCTCTTCCCTGTTTGAAGATCCTAAAAGATACAATAATCAGGAAAAAATTCAACCTTATAGTTTAGAGCCTTGGTGATAGCACTGACAGATAAAAGATTGAGGGGGAATTAAGGAACATGAAGAACAGAAGACAACTTAATTAGGAGTACAAACAATATAACCTATCCCGGAAATAGGAGTTAAAGATCCATTAGCCACCCTGACGCTATCCTTTTTAGAGAAGGAGAGTAGATAAGAAAACCCGTAGAAATGCCCGTCATATGTCTATTCGCACTAGAGTCAATAACCCATGAGTCAAGTTCACCAAAAGTGTTACCTGACTTGACAAAATTGGAGGTAGCACTGGAGGAAGAGTTGAGCTGTGACAGGAGACGCCTGATATGCTGAATTCATAAGAAGAGGGACTGTCAACTGAAGCAGACTTCTTGGATGATTCTACAGTTTCTAGCAAATTTGCTTGAGCCCTTATGGGGTTGGCTCATTTTCCCCTCGAGTCTCCTATGCAACTTCCAGCAAATCTCTTTTGTATGCCTTGCCTTCCCAGAGTAATCACAGCGCAGATGATCTTTATCAGCAGTAACATCCTTCGGCTGCCCAACTTCTCAATTGGTGCATTATAAAGCATGACACTTTTTTTGGTCTTTTCCTGTTGGATTAAAGAATGTGCCTCCTCAAGAGAGAGAAAAGGAGATCTACCAATAACTTAAATTCTCAACTGATCAAATTCTGGACCAATCAGCCAAAAAGTCAGACTCGCTCCTTTTCAAGCATGTTTTGAATCAGTACCGCATCATCAACACACTTGGCTTGAAAATCTTGATAATAATCCAATTCCCGATATAAACCACCCAACTCACAAAAATAATCTGAAACAGTAAGCTCACCTTGCTTTGTGTCATTGATTTTGTTCCGGAGTTCAAAAATCCGAGCATCATTTCCCCATACAAGAATAAGTAGTTTTTGTAGCTTTCCATATCTTCTTCGCAGTGTTAAGCAGTAAATACTATCAGGAGATCTTAAGGTGCATGGAATTAAGAAGCCAAGACATAACCAATGAATTATCAAAGTTCCATCGACTAAAGGTAGGATCAACAACAAGTGGTGGTTTCTTATTCCTATCAACATAACCCTGTAGCCTTCTAGCCTTGATAGATATCAAACATGATCTAGACCAAGCTAAATAAGTGCTACTGCCATCTAGTTTAATAGGACTAATCAGAGAATAGGGACTGCCATTTATAGGATAATGTTTCTCCACCTTCTTAGAAGCTTCCGTAGTATCTGACATAATGGCACAACAGAAGTGAAGAAAGGAACAGAAAAATGACTCCAAAACGACAGCAGAACCTGTTCATGAGAGGTCCAAAAAACCAACAATGTCGGAAGGGACCAGATTGTAGTTAGTCGGAATCAAAGAAGGCCGGCGAATAGGTCTGTCCGAAAACAAAGACAAACGGTGGCCGGAGGTGACGTCACACGCTACACGTGTTGGCAAGTGGAGGAACTGCCGAAATGGAAGGACGATGCATGTGCTCACGCTCGAGGTCAGATGATGCTGAAAATTTGGGTAACGGCAGAACATCCCCTAGACTGTGCTCTGATAACGACTGTGCCGAAAGGAGAGGAGCAAAATGTGACCTCTTCACACTTGCCAAAAGCCAGTGTAACGAAACACTATTCTTCCGAACTAACCTACTATAGAAGGGAGTAAACTGAAGCTTCAATTGGCAAAGGCTCTGATACCATGAAGATTTTTTAGGAATCGATAATCTTCTAATTACTCACTTACGTTAAACATACAATTACAAGGGCTATATACAGATAACCTATACACTTAACCTAATATAGGAAAATACACTATTACCCTTAATTACTAATTATACATAATAGCCAACATCTATCCTAAAATCACCTAGAAGCCGTCAAAGAGTGATTGTTTTTATATCAGTAAAAAGAAATAATGAATTATTGTTGTATCTATTATGAAGTATCAACCCTAGTATTTTAGCAATACATACTTCTTTCAATGTATGAAAGGCTAATTAAAATAGAATCTTCTTATACAAGATCACTGACAATATTAATATCAGAAACTATAATACCTCATTATCAAAATCTTCATTAAATCAATCTTGCTAACTATCAAATTTTCATTTCTCAATACTCAATGATTAATTACTTTTACGCTAAAGGGCATGCATCAATCTTGCTAACTACCAAATTTTCATTTCTCAATACTCAATGATCAATTACTTTGATGCTAAAGTGCATGCGCATATATTTATGGGTGAACTAAGTAGTCCTTTTCTACTTATCCCCTGTACCTTGAAATAGGAGTACACCAGTACATGATAACCAACAAACCCTGGAACTAAGAAGGATCATAATGGTAAAAAGTACAAATGAACAACATACATGAACTTGTCTTGCTACAGTAAACAACTGATAAACCATAAGTTGACAAAAGGTTAAGATAAAAAGGTAAACGGTAATAGTAACTAGTAATAACTTGCAAGTTTATATAATATTCTAGATTTAATTAAATTCCTAAATACCATTATCTTGGTGAAAGTTCTAGTTTATCTGTTAGACTTCACTTAGAATTTCACAAGTGTTAAGGATAATCTACAAAACCGTAAGTCAGCAATCCTTAACTAAACTAAGGAACTAGAAGCAGAAAATTCCAGCACAACAAAGATTGGTAGTTGGAAACAAATATCAACATCTCCAGGTTCAATTATTCATCGAATGGGTATATGGCTACTTGGCCATATCCACTACGATGTCAGTGACATGTAATGGATAAGCCATCTAGATGAATATTTGTTTTTCATCTTCAGTAGCCATCCATATGTAATAAAGCAACTAATTATTCAAATAAGTCAGAAGTTTTTTTTTTTAAATTAATATATTTCATTATAAGAAAATATATACAATCTAGAGGATAAAACTAATATAATCCATAGAATCTAGATTACAGAGATTTATGGTTTCTAGTAATCTTCTACATCTTGAGATCGAGGAAACTTGCGAGACCACTTAGTCCAGTATTACTCCAATCCCCATCTGCTCTTCATGTTACTTGTCAGATCTGCAGCTATTCCCCTGGCTAAAATGGCAAATCTGCAACGTAGGAACATGGCCTGAAAAACCATCTCACTGCTTCTACTTTCTTGTTTGAATACTTTGCAATTGCGCTCTTTCCATATGTAGTACACCAAGGCTACCTAACTTAACATGATAGCTTTGAGATCAGCCGTATTACGCACTCTAATTTTCCCCAGCCAAGCAATAGTTTCACTCATGTTGTGTATATTCTGCAACCGATCCTAGACTTGTCTGGTCTACCTGCATCTAATCATGAGGGTGTTTCAAACTTTCCAATTTTGCATTACATAACTCGGTTCAAATTGCTAATGGAGAACCTGATCTTATCCCTTGTAAGCAACCCTCCATTGATTACCATCCATAAGATGAATGAATTAGCAGGATTAAGATCACTATCCCATACTAAGGCTGCCCACTCCTACCTTGTGCTCTGTGTAGCCTGTAACAGTGTTTTATAGACTTTTGTGTTGCACTTCCTTGAGTTATCTGCTAGCCACTAAATTTCATCTTGCTCTCCTTCCTAACATCGAGGCAACTTTTCCATGATGAAACTGGCACTCCTACTGTTGTGGAAGGGCCATATCTACTAATTATTTTGAATAAGCATACTTACTTTGGTACCCCCAATTTCAAGCCTTGTACCTCCTCCACCTTATATAGAGGACCTTTATAGTGCCAATTATCATACCAAAAGACGTGCTTTCTCCATTCCCAATCCTATGGAATACCTGACTCTGCATCCATTGTCTGGTTTCTAGAATTTCTTTGAGAGTGCTTGACATATCCTACCTTGATTGTAGGATCCAGATACTCTTGTGCGTAATGAATACATTGTGTATCCATTTCACTCATAAATCCTCCTTTTTTGTAACATAACCACCACAAATTCCGACCCCTACTCACCTTATGGTTCATCCTTGCAGAATGGATGCCCAATCCCCGCTGTTGTTTAGGTCTGCAAATTTTGTCCCAACTGATCTTCGCTTTGTTTCTGCCTTAGTTTGAGTTGTTCCATAAGAAATCCCTAAGCCTCCTGTCAATTTCCTTAAGGATACTTTTGGGAATGGATAAATGGTTGATCCAATAAGTTGAAAGATTGCTCAGTATTGTCTGAATTAGCTAATAGCTCCATTGATTGATTCTGCCATGAATTAAGTCCAACAGAGGTTTACAAACCCCATCATTGATTCTTCTTTGAGAAATTGGTACCCCCCACGTATTGGAAGGGTAGTTGCCCTTGTGTTAATCCCATCTCGATAGCTATAGATGCTACCACTTTACTTGAGTTGCAAGATAAATAGAAACAACTCTTCAGAGGGTTGCATTTTAAACCTAAAATTCCTTCATTACTTGCATGATTATATTAATCGAGTTTTTCTCAACCTTGCAAAACAATAAGAGGTCATCTGCAAAAGCTAGGTGTGTGAGCTTCAAACCTTTACATCTGTCATGGAACTGGATCTCTGGATGCCACCGTATGGTATTCACAAGAAGAGTTGACAAAACCTCCATGCATAGGACAAATAGGTAAAGGGATAATGGTCCCCTCCCCCTCCTTGCTTTGATCAGGTTTGTAGGTTCCCCATCCACCAAGATTGTCATAGAAGCAGCAGTTACACATTCCTCAACCCATTTTCTAAATAGAGGAGGATAATCGACTACCTTCAATATAGTAAAACGAAAGGTCCAGTTGATTGAGTCATAGGCCTTTGCAAGGTCCATCTTTATGGTGCAATTCCTCATTCTCCTCTTAGAGTGATAGCCCTCTAACAGTTCCTGGCATAGTAGGATCTTTGTTCCCACTGATCTCCACTTGATAAAAGCATTCTGTTCTGGGTAGTTATCTTCCCCAGGCTCACTCTCAGACTATTAGCTAAGATCTTCGTGATGGTTTTATAAAGAAAATTATAGCAAGCTATAGGCCTAAATTGTTCCATCTTCCTTGCATTACTCTGTTTGGGAATAAGGCAAATAAATGTTTTGCTCCATTCCTTAAGGATGTTCCTCTCTTATAGAACTCATCCATTGCTGCTACCACTTCTTCTCCTACAATATCCCAGTGTTTTTGAAAGAATCTCCCATTATAACCATCTGGTCCTGGGGCTTTATCGGGGTTCATTGAAAAAATAGCATTCTTGATTTCTTCCCTTGTTATTTCTCTTACCAACGCCACCTTATCGTCTTCATCAAGTTGTTTAAGCCCTACTAGAATCTTTGCGGGTATATTTCTTATTGGCATTACAGTCCCAAATTGCCGAGTAAAGTACTCTAAGGCAACCCTCTTCTTACTTTGAATGTCCTCATGGATCTGCCCAGTGTCATCTTCCAACAATCAGATAGAATTCTTATTCCTCCTAGCTGAAATTGAGCTCATAAAATACTTAGTACATCTCTCACCCTCATTCACCTTGAGCATCCGAGATTTCTACCTTAATAGAGTATTGGTACTATTCAGCAGTAGATTATATTTTTCCCACCAATGCAGCTTCCTGTGTTCTTTAATAGAGTATTGGTACTATTCAGCAGTAGATTATATTTTCCCATCAATGCAACATCCTGTGTTCTTAGCTGCAAATCTTTTGGTCTAACCAAAATTCTCTTCTGACATTGCTTTAGCTCTTCCAAAGCTTCAGTTAGAGCTTTCAAGTCTGGTTGGACTGTTTTCCTGCTGAGCAATTTCAATCAATTCTGCAAGGCTTTGAGTCTCATGGTGATCTGCTATCCTTTTGATCCAAGTATGGCTCCCTGCATCTTCTCGATGAGTACATTTCTAAAGTCAGGATTGTCCATCAAGTGATTGAAGATCCTAAATGGGGTCTTCCTCCTATCACAATCCACTACTATTGGATTGTGATTCGATACAGTTGGATCATCAAACAAAGTGCTACTTGTAGGGTAGGTCTCTGTCCACTTGTCATTTACCATATCGGTCCAATTGTTTCAGCAAAAACCAATCTCCCGATTGCTTATTGGTCTAAAGGCTATTCCTTTGTTATTTCTTTTTCTTTTATCTTAATGATGTCTAGAGTAGTAATATGGCAACAACACTATAAAGAGATGGCTTTGGTAGCCCCTTTAATTGGATTAAATCGTACATACAATAGCTAAGCATTTTTTGTTAATACAAGACTAGATTAAAAAATTTATTTTGCATATGCATTAGCATAAACTTTGCAAAAAGAAAAAAGAAAACAAACCTTGCAGAAATGCACAGAAGTTCTCTTGCCTTATCAAGCTCAGCCATTGCTTCAGAGGCATTGACCTTTCTTAGAGAATTTGATATCAGCATTGCCACCCTAGCAAGTTGAAGCATGTTGGCACCAATCTGCCAAAGAGAAAGAGATCAGATGGAATATGAACTTAAGCTAGACAATTTTAAACTTAAACCTATTAATGACACTCCAGTAAACAAGATGAAACCACATTTTAACTTATTTCTCCCTACTTCCCTCCCTCCATTTTTACAATAAAAATTCTCTAAAAACAAACCTGAATGTGGTCTTTGGGAAGCAATGTTTTCCGAATGTCCAAACACCTGCACTTAAAGATAAAGAGACCATTCAACTTAAAATTTTAAATTATTGGTGATGCTAACAAATTGATCATATCTTATTCTAACATGAAATGTGGCAAATTTCAATAAATCACAAATCCACCAAAAACCAGGGAAGCATAAAATTTGAGACCTCTTAGACATATATGCTCTAAAAAAAGTCAAAAAATCATCAAATTCAAAAGTTTAGGGCATTGGGTGAAGACTAATAATAGATGATATATTTTCTAATGTTATGAAAATGTAATTTCATCACATTTTGAGGATGACATGTTTTGATTAGAGATCTATCCAGTATGATTCACCTTTCAAGAAGTTCACTTGCTTCCTTTATATTCCTAGTTGCTTGAAGGGTCAAGGCCAACCTTTCAGCTGCAGCTACAGTCTCTAAAGACTTCCAGCCCTATCATAACACAGAGCTATGCATCAAAAGGAATGAAAGAGACAGCATATGTGAAAAAAGAAGAGCTAAAAATAATATTCACAATCGATGATCAAATTTGTTGGATCAAGTGTGATAATAAAATATGTTACTACTAATATGAAACAAAGAGAGGAAATATTGTCTCAACTGATAATTTTGTACATGGCTAAAAGTACAAATATATACAAATTATTCAACTCCTAATTAGGCAAGTAAATGGGATCCTTATAATCAAGCAAAACAATCTATAACAATCTCTATAATCAAGTTATACAATCTGTAACACTCTCCCGCAAGCTGGAGCATAGATATTAGTCATACTTAGCTTGTTACAAATATAGCCGAACTCCATTTAGAATCTATGAGAAAATACTTCCAAGTTATTCTCCAGTTTTCACATATCCTATAAAGATCAAGTTTTGCTGCACTTTTTCACGAACAAAATGACAACCAATCTCATAAGCTTAGTTCGTTCATGAAACACATGACTGGAAGCAATATGCAGAGTAGCTTGGTTATCACCCATAACTTTGCTAATATTGAGGATTTAACACCAACCTCTATTAAGAGCTTATATATCTACATTATCACATATATCGATTGTGTCATAACTCTACATTCAAATTTTGTACTGACCTAGACACAACATTTCGCTTTTTGCTTTTCCATAAAACCAAGTTTCCTCCGATAAAGACACAACAAACAATAGTGGATTTCTAATTAATCCTAGAACTTACCCAATCTACAACTGAGAAACACTCAATATGAATATGTCCATGATTTTCATACAATATCTCTCAACCAAAAACTCCCTTTTAAGTAATATAGGATATGTTCTAAGGCAGCTTAATGATGGACAGTTTGAAAGACATAGATTGACTTATAATACTGATAGAATATACAATATTAACGAGTTATTGTAAGATAGTTCAGTTGCCTAACCACTGTCTTAATTTTCTCAAGATCTTTAAATAAGTCTCCATCTTTGGTGAGTTGCAAATTAGGAAGTACTGGAGCACTGCATGGATTAGACCTCAATTTTCCGATCTCAGTTAATAGGTCAAGCATGTATTTTCTCTTATACAAGAAAATGCCTTTCTTGCTTCTTGTCACAATCTGGTACAACATGACCGAACCAAGCATATCTAAATCGATAGGCACTTTATCAAGGAGAAGCTGGAGAGTGGATTGATTTCTATTCCTTATGTGTCTACACATGGTCAACTTGTTGATATTCTTACCAAAGGGTTAAGCAACTCAGTTTTTCAGACTATTGTATCCATGTTGGGAATGTAGAATACCTATTCACCAACTTGAGGGGGAGTGTGGAAAAACCATATAGTTAGGGGACTATTTTAGGAAAATATATTGTAACAGATTGTATCCTTACATTAAGATATTATTGGTCAAGATTCTGATAGGATTGACTAAGATTCTAATAAGATACTCCATAATTTATGGATAACTATGAGATTTGGGTACTATGTTTTTGTATATATATATATATATAGCTAATAGTTGTAACAAATACGTGTAAGGTAATACATTTTCTGCTCAATTTATGACAATATCAACTAATTATCTCTAGAATATCAACAAATCCTTCTCTTTGACAAATAACTTGAAATGGAATACCCAAGCTGAGTAAATTTTTTCTATTAAAACAAACCGAGAAACTCAAATACTTATCTAAAGATAATTTTGTACTCATCTTATACATGTTAACATATGCACTTATAGTAACATTCACACAATCAAAGAAATAGAGAAACTAAATTAAACCTTTGATAATTCTAAAAGATGAAGGATCTTTCTATCCACACGCTCAGCTTCAATTGGATGATTGGACTTCAAATACATCTAAAGAAAAGACAATAAAAGTAAATGATAGCATAAAGTTAAGAAATATATATAACTAAATATGCACTCTTTAGAGTTTTAAATATATAAATCAAAAACAAAAAGAAAAATGGACCCAAACAAGCATGTATAACAAAATAGTAAGACCGAATATACTTTTATTTTCTCTATGCATAATTACACCTTAAGAATCTAACATTATTGTGCAAATCTAATACAATTTACAACCTGTGCCAAGTGTTGTAATCTTCTTAGGCATGTGATGGACTCTCCTAACCCACCTTCCTATATAATAAAAAGGACAATAAGAGAAAACAAATAAATATACAACAACAGAAATAACAAAAGATTAACACTATTATTATGCATAATATATGTCATCTACCTCTAGTATATTAATAGAGTCCTCAATAAGAACTTTAGCATCTTTTTCTTTTCCTTGAAGATACAACACCTGCACTCATATTTACTCGATAATTAACCCAATAACAAAGTGATAAACAATTATATTAAATAAACAACAAGAAACCATACTTACCCAATAATTAACCTCATAACAAAGTGACAAAAAATTACATTAAATAAAAACAAGAAACAGCAAATCAAAAGATGTATCAAAGAAGAAAAATTTAGGACTCTCCTTTAAATAGGCACATCAGGCATAAATCAGAACATATATCAAAGAAAAAACTTCAGGACCTTTTTAAGTAGGCACATCTAGCATATACAATAATGATGTGGATGCTTTTGTTGGAAGAAGTTACCATTGTAGGAGCAATAAAAAGTGGCAGCTGAAGATTCTTAATTGAGAAGTTTTTTATTTAATTGCTTGCTTAGGAAATAACTAACTTTACATAATATTCTGTTTTAAGTTTGTTAGTATTATTACCTAATTAGGAGTTTAAGTTTGTTAGTATTGGTACCCAATTAGAGTCCTAATTTAGGTAGGAATTATCTTACATAATATTCTGTTTTGATTTGTTAGTATTACTACCTAATTAGGAGTCCTTATTTAGGTACAATATTATTTTTCCTTTTGAGTTCAAACATTGTCTTTCTTTTGCCTATATATAGGCAGGTATTATGCAATAAGAAGCAAGCAATATTCATGTTAATTTAGTTCATAATAGCAGTAGTTTTTCTAGTAGCTTTGTTCTCTTTTCTCTACCAAGATAGGTTCTTCAAAGAAAGAAAGAAATACCAATAAGGGAAAAGAGAAAGAAATACCAATAAGGGAAAAGAGGGGGACTTCACTGATAATCGTCTAGTGACAAGGTCCTTTTCTCAAACACATAACAATTTGGTATCAGAGTAGGTCATCATGGACGAGGTAACAATGGATCAACATTTACGGGCACTGGACGAGGGACAACGAAGGATGGGGGCACAATTTGCAGAGATCAATCATGCACTCAGTATGATCACACAAGAAAGAGGCCGTGAGATGTTAGGAAGCAGTCACAAGCCCCCCATCTTCTCGAGAAGGTGATAAATCGGAAGGTAATGCGAGGTCTAGTATGATGCCTAAATACTCCAAGATGGGAGTTCCCAACCTTCAATGGTTTCGAAGACCCATTGGTTTGGATTCACAAGTGTGAACAATTCTTTCTAAACCAACGAACGACAGAGGAGGAGAAGATAAGATTGGTGGCATTCCACTTGATTGACGAGGCACAATTATGTTATTATCAATTGGAGTTGGAAGAGCCAGAGATGAGTCGGCAGACATTCAAGGGACATTGTAACATGCAGTTCAGCCCACATTTAAGTAAAAACCCTGCAGGCGAATTAGCAAACTTGAAACAAACAGGCAAAATAGAGGAGTATCAACGCCAATTTCAATTTTTGCTTGCTCGCACCAACGAGCTTGCAAGGGACTTACAAATAAATTTATTTACAGCAGGATTGATTGAAGAATTGAGGATTGATGTGGAGATGCAGTATCTAGTTAATTTGGGAGCCGCTATGAATGCAGCAGGGGCATTTGAAAGAAAGTGGCAGCTATCGCAAGGGGTTAGGGGTAGGAAACCTTATTCAACTTAGAGTTCCTTCCAGCCAACTTACAACCCAAGTACTATAGCAAAAAATTTAGTCAATAAGGGAGCAACAACAACAAAGTAAGAGTATATAGTGTATGGAGTGTGTCTACTCGTATGATGAGAAGGCTAACCCGGACTGAGATGGCAGAAAGACGTGAGAAAGTGTTATGCTACAATTGTGATGAACCTTATTCAGCAGAGCATAATTGTAAGAAACTTTGTTGAATTGAGGTGGTAGAAACAAAATAAGAGACCAGGAGGAGGTTAATGACCCAAAAATTTCTTTGCATACCATCAGTGGCATATCCTGAGTTCGAGCTTGAGGGCGAGTTTGATGTCGAAGAGGGGAGAAATGATGTGGATGCTTTGTTGGAAGAAGTTACCATTGTAGGAGCAATAAAAAGTGGCCACAGAAAAATTCTTAATTAGGAAGTTTTTTATTTAATTGCTTGCTTAGGAAATAACTTATTTTACATAACAATCTGTTTTAAGTTTGTTAGTATTACTACCTAATTACGAGTTTAAGTTTGTTAGTATGACTACCTAATTAGGGGTCCTTATTTAGGTAGGAATTTGTTTTCCTTTTGAGTTCAAACATTGTCTTTCTTGTGCCTATATATAGGTAGGTATTATGCAATAAGAAGCAAGCAATATTCAACTTAATTTAGTTCATAATAGCAGTAGTTTTTTTAGTAGCTTTGTTCTCTTTTCTCTACCAAGATAGGTTCTTCAAAGAAAGGAAGAAATACCAACACAGGAAAAGAGGTGAACTTCACTATTAATCGTCTAGTGACGAGGTCCTTTTCTCGGGCACAAAACAAATAACCAAGATACACTTCAACTAGGCTCTCTTCTAGGAATACATAAAACTAAAATCCAGCATTATTTAGAAGTCATGATTTTATTTCCATTCCAAATAAACAATTTTCCAAATTTCTCAAATTCCTATAACCAAAAATTCTTCTCTGTACAATGAAGACAAAGACAAGACTAAGGCAATGGCCTCCGCATATCTAAGGAAAGTGAAATTGAGGAACTTTTACCAAAAGAGCTCAAAATGAGGGTGCCCCATCACTGCACACTAGCAGTAAAATTTTAACAAGCCGTGAACTCAAAACTTAAGCCAACTTTGAAAGTTTACTAGCATTACCTTATGAACAATTTGTGTCATGTAAAACAGCTTCAAATGGTAAAAGGATACACCTTTCACATAAGATATGAAACAACTCAATGTTGTACCATTCTGATACCAAAATGGTAACGCTACACAATATACAAAGCAAAAAGATGAATAATAAAAGATATAAAAGAAAAAGAAAAGAAGGCACCCGAAAGGAGAAAGAAGATAGAAATTTAAGGTTTAGGAGGAGAATTCAAAGGGAAATGTGGAAACATCACTAGACGACATCTTTATAGTAGTTCAGGAAAATCTCCCAAAAGAGTGAAACATATGGTGTTAGATTTCTAAATTAGCCATAAGAAAATAAGAAAAATAAAATATAAGAAATTCCAGATGAATAAAGCATCACATTTAAGAAGATATCCAATTTCCAAGTATTAAATTTGTAATCAAATCCAAAGCTTTGGCTCAACAAGATCGGAAGCCAACATGGCTAAAAGGAAATGGTTAAACAAAGTTCAAACTACAAATTTTATCCAGTGAGATTTAAGTTTCAATATCAAGGCATAATGAGCAAAAAGGCACACCTTTATGGACTATAATAAAAATCAAGAATTCAAATCCAAATTCAATTTTAGTTGGTTAAAGCAAACTAGAAAGAAATTCGGTTTAAGAAAGCTGAAATTGAAATCATTTGTTATATTTCATCTACCAAATAAAATACACTAAAAATCCAAAAATCACCTAAATAGATGAATCAAAATGCTTTATTTATATAGAGAGTGAGTATGCACAAACATCAGCATATATAACTATCACACAAAGCATTTCCCAAGGTTTTTCAATGAGATAAATAAGAATAGCTACCTTTGCTCCCTTACATAGGGAAAGGAACCATGTATATGATAGTGAGACAAGGATTAAAAAATGGCATACTGATGTTTGAAAGCATAAAAGAAAGAGTTTACCGTCCCAAGTCGATACATGGTCTCAGCATAATCTGGATGCAAATATCCTAGAACACGCCCCTTAATCTACTCGATTACAAGATCATATTAGCACTAAGAAATTGACTGCTTTTAGTTAAGAAGGTCATACATGGTTGTACCTTTAAAGCACGCTGCCCAAAATATTCAAAGAAAAAGGACAAAAAATAATATATTAGTTAAAAACTAATTAGAAAGAATGTGCATAAACAAAGTCAAGTTGAGAAAGAAGTAATTGATTGAAGCTGCTTGAAAGCTACAGAATCTATTAAACTCTTAATGAAGATCAATATTGTGTCTTCCTATTTAATTATTCATGAATACAATCATAAATATTCTTTATGCATGTGTATCTTGTAAACATATACTGGATATACATATTGTCAAATATTAGTATAACATATATTGCCCTATTATTACTATGCCTTGAATTTAAAGAACCTATTATTCCCAAATTTTCTACAATCTTAAAGTTTTGCCCATAAGTAGGAGAAACGCCTTAAATATGCTCCTGACTAACAATACATTTTGAAAAGTCATAGATAGACAAAAGCCTATGAAGTATCATGTTGCAGTTGTTTTATAACATTAACGAGGATCCTGATTCATGATAAATCAAAATCAAGAATAGCCATTGGCTCTCCTTTCTGTCAATTTAAAGGTTTTAATTGATAGCAAGGCCAGTGAATTAAGCACCATATGAACGAAACATCGGGATCAACATTCTATCAAGAATCTTTAATAGGTTGTTATGAGAAAACTTCATTCATCTTCTATTGCTCATTAATTCTAACTAATCAATGATCCATTTCTTACATTTTTTCAGCCATTTTCACTTCAAATTGTTAATAATGAAGTGATCTATTACTATGCATTCTTCTTCAATCATCTTCCAACACTCGTTGCATATTTTTATTAGCATCTTTAAATGATCCAATAGCAACAAGGAGGCAAAATGTCACATCATCCATGACAAAAATCTTGAACCAAACTTCCACCTTATATCTCGAGTACTTCAACCAGGTGAAAAAGTCCTCTCTCTTTCCACACTATGATTCCATTTCATAATCTTTTGGCTAACGCAAACACATATAGATGCATTCCAAATATATATAATTTCTTCTTTCTTTAATTTTCACTTGATTAGAGCTATAAAATAAGAAGAATGCACGACACTTTGCAGATATCGATACTTTAGAAAAATTCAAGATACTATGGTCTCATAAAAGAAAATAGTAACAATAATTGTGTCCAACACCTATAGAAATTGCAAAATGCACTTCCACAGCATAGCTCTTAATGTATTTTAAGATGACAAAACAATCTTACATTTTATACTAACAAAATTAATGACCTTATTTATAGGTTATATTCTTATTGATGCGATTATAAAGTTTTGGGTCCAATTGGAACCCAAAAACTAGAAAAGTACAAAACCTCCCAACAGATGACATGTATGTCAACCTTTCCAATTTGATAACTCAAAACATGGAGGAGGAATCTCATCCCCTGATTCCATTCAATGATTGACTTGAATCAAGTTTTGAAAACAAATTTTATGCCTCAAGAGAATGACTTCAACAAAAGATACATGTGTCAATGAAGTAGTCAAATTAAAGCAAAAGGAAACGTGCAAAATGATATATCACCTCATAACATCTTCGAGATTCTTCCAATTTTCGCTGCATATGATAGAATTGTCCAAGGTTGTGAAGGGCAGCTCCCACCCTAATATAGAGATGATGCAATATAGTAATGCAGTTTTATAAAGACAGAGTTGACTACATGAATTAACTGTGACTATGGAAAATATGTGAGTTGAATAAAATGCGTAGAGAGCAATGTTAAGTTGTATATTAGCTACATACCAATTTAGGAAAGTCAAGTTCTTGATATCCTAATATTGTGGGACCCTAAGAGACTATTTCCTTTCTTAGGAGAGTGGAATCCTAGGAAACTATTTCCCTTTTCTTAGGAATATGTGGAATCCTAAGAATTTGATTCATTTTCTAAGAGATTGTTTCCTATTCTTTTTCCTACACTAAGATGTATATAAACAAGTAATTCCAAATCAATTATAAGAAGACAAATCATTTTCTCTTCTATTTCTTGTCATGGTATCGAAACCTTAGGGTTTTTTTCTTGGGAATTCCTCTTTGAGTAGCCTTCATTGCTGCATTTTTCTTGGAATTTTTTTCTTCTGATTTTTTTCTTGTGCCCAATATGTCTACATCTGATATTACTGTCTCCAACTCTCCCAACCCATCTTATATTGTGGGATATACAGACTCTGATTTTGTTGGTAGTAGACTAGATAGAAAGTCCACTTCTAGATATTGTCGTCTGATAAAGGCAACTTGATGACTTGAAGAAGTAAAAAACAGAATGTGGTTTCATGATCCAGTGCAAACGTTGAATATCATGTTGTGCATCATGCAATATACAAACTTTCTTCACTAAAAATTCTCTTAACTAAACTTGGCTTTGGTTTAAAAAGGCCCCTGATGTTGTTAAGTGATAATAAGGAAGCCACTGACATTGCTATAATCCAATACAACATGATCAAAATAAGCATGTTGAACTACACAAGAACTATATTAAAGATAACATTGATTCTGGCACGATAGAAGTTCCTTACACTAGAAGTTCAGATCACTGGCTGACATTATGACTCATGTCGTCAATAGTGGGTCATTTCATACAACAATATCCAAATTAGGCTGGTGTAGTATCTACGCCCCAACTTGAGAGGGAAAGTAGCAAGAATGGGCTATGAAGCTTTTGTACTTTGCATATTTCCTATATAGTTTCCCTTAATTTAAGAATAGTAATATACATACGATTGTATGGTTAATTTGTTACTATATATAGGTCTTTGTATCTTAGAGAAAGGAAGGAGAAGAGATTTTTGGCAAAACATTTGGAATTGAGCATATTCTTTCAACTAACTTCTAACAAACTGCAACTACCAATAGTTCTACATAGCACTTAGTATTAGTATTAACTCTACCGCAGACAATGTCATTTTCCCTTGCAATTTTAACGAGTTCCTTCTGGATTAACTTCTTCAACTTATTCACTCCTCTAGGTTCAGTCCCTTTTTCTCGCATAACACTTGTACCTATTATCAACATGGGATATAAATTTATAAGGTTCATTGTTTAAAGAAACCATAAAATAATTAGAACCTTGGTAATTATATGAGAGTATTTCCATGTTTCATAATGGTTTCATCATTTTTATAGACATAAACAAATATGAGAATCCTTTAAGAGAATCCTTTGAAATTATTATATTTTTATGATTATAGATAAAATTTCCTAAGATAGTGTTATGAATCCCTATAACTTAGGGCATCAAATTATTTAACTTTCTAACATTTTTCTTCATAGAATTCTCAATGGAATTTTAAAAAGTGTTTCATGAACTTTTTGCAGTAGAAAAATTCTAAAACAGGAAAGCCATAGCATGAGTATTAAAATGGAAAATTAGTACAAGATGAGGGTTATAGAAAATCATCTAGAATATACAAAATAAAATATCAACAATTCATCTCATAAAAGATTTCACATGATAACTACTATTGGAGTAAATGTGGAAAAGACATGTGGTTACAGCAATACGTGGTTACTGTCCTTTACTACTCAAATTTCTCATGTTAAATATTTAAGTGCTTTTCGTTTGATGAAAATTTGAAATTATATTGTTGCTATATGCAAAAGGGAAGATACATGCCATAGTCTTGGAGTTAATGAATTAACTATTGTACTTGTTTGATTCTTGCGATTTAATTAGCCCTTTGAAACAAAACACTTGGATGTTAAATGTCAATTAATTAAGAACAAAACACCTGGATTAATTGAGAACACTTGGATGTTAAATGTCAATTAATACAATATTTTGTTAAAGAACAAAACACTTGGATGTTAAATGTCATTTGGTTAAAAAGCAACCTAAGGAATTTGTTCAGCCATAGTTTAGTCCTTCCTCAGAACAACTTGCTAATGTATTCATAAAGCTATGGAGAGGAAATTTACATCAACAATTATGTGTCAAGTTGGTGATGTAAGACAAGTAGAAGATATATCAAACTGGTATTGTGCTGGAAAATTGAGGCAAAATTTGATCCCGCGTACAACAGAATAGTTACGAAACTATTTTATTTGATTTTTCAAAAGCTAAGATCACTTAAATTCTATAACATGATTAATATACAAAATGTAATAAAGCATGAATCATACTCTATCCCCTCTTATAAAGTTTGATCATTTTCTTATTGTTTTCCTTGAACTATTTTTCAAATTAGTTTATCTCAACCACCGTAGATACAAAAGTATCTGGCCTTTAATTATATCAACAAAATATGTTGAGAGAACTCTACAATTATTTTAGAGAAGGTTCGACACGAAATGCTAGCTCCTTTAAAGCCTAAGACTATTTGTAATAAGTTTTAGACATTTTAGTAATTTAATTGAAATAAATTCTAATTTTAATTAAATTTTAATTCTAATTCTATATCAATTGTATCTAAATAAGATCTAATATCTCATATTGGTCTATATTTATTAAATATCTCATATTTAGTCATAAAGTTTCTCAAACTTTACAATCATGTTAAACTTGATTAAAATACATTTTCTCACTTCAATTTCTTCTTTGTGTGTGATCTATTAAGTTCTTAAATATGTTGACAATAAGTATAAATTATAACTTTAAATCATATTTGGGATTAAATGAATTAAACATCTTTAATTTAAGGTTCATAAATATGTTGACAATGGATATAAATTATAACCTTACATAATATTTAGAATTAGATAAACTAAACTTTTTAAATTAGAAATAAAATTATAATTTAAATTAAATTATAATTAATTCTAATTAAATATCATTGTGCACAACTAAAATACAATATCTCATATTAGTCTTTATTTACTAAATTATCTTATATTTAATCATAAAGTTTCTCAAACTTTAAAATCAAGTCCAACTTGATTAAAACACATTTTCTCTCTTCAATTCATTCTTTGTATGTGACCCATTAGGTTTCTAAATATGTTAACAATGGATATAAATTATAACCTTAAGTTATATTTAGAATTAGATAAATTAAACTCTTTTAATATATTTTAATTAAATAATTTATGTCTATAAATCAAGATTGATGTCTAAAAACGCATCACCAACACCCAAATATATAGAAATCTTAAAGCAATTTTGACTAACCTTTCCATGTAATTTTTTAGATATAATTAAATCATTTTATCATAAAATGATCCAATTAGACAAAGCATGAATTTAATATTCATTCTTTTTGAGTCCAATCATATTAGTTCTCTATTATCGACAATTGATTCTATTAATGATATTTGTAAACTATTCTACAAAGTATCATTTCACCTAGACAGAGAGAAAATGAGAGAAAGATCTTTGTATTGTCTATCTATTCATATATACAAAGGGATTTTTCAATAAGAAGGAAAGAATTCATAATTTTATGCTAATTACATGCATGATTTAAGTGCTAATTATAATGAATTGTTAATCGATAGCTAATAGTTGACTACATCATATGTTAACAGAGTGAATTTAGCAAATTGATCTATAAAATTTATAGTTGTCTTCTTAAGAAATGAGTTAGGTGCAGTAGTAACTGCAACATGCATAGAATGGGATCTTTGAGATTTGTTTTGTAGCTTGCAACACAAGCGTTTGGTATGGCCTGACTCATGATAATATCAACAGAAAATTCTTCTTATATCCTTATTTCTATTCCTAAATGCATGTCCCGCCTCCATTATTATTCTAATTAGATGATTATTTACTGTCATATCTATTATTTTCACTAACAAGAGCAATACGAGTCCGAGCGTTAGGAGTGATAAATACATTGACATTTGTGTGAAGTAGACAAATAAAGACCTCGTGCAGGGATGAAATCTTAGCACTAGAGAGAATTTTAGACCTAACAATCTTAAACTAACGGTTAAGACCAGCCAAAAAGTTCATCACTACCATTTGCGCCCGTTGAACTTGAAACCTTCGATATCAAGACTAAAAAGTAACAAAACATTCAATTCTTTATAGGGCTTTTTAAAATTCATAAATATGCGTAAAGAGATTGATCTTTTTCAGAAATTAAGCAGAAAGTGTATTTCCTTATAGGTATCTGTTACAACACTACTAGCTATATATATATACAAAAACCTAGTATCCAAATCTGGTAGATACCCATAAATCATAGAGTATCTTATCAGAATCTTAGTCAATCCTATCAGAATCTTGACCAATAATATCCTAACTTAAGGATACAATCTGTTACAATATATTTTCCTAAAATAGTCTCCTAACTATACGGTTTTTCCACACTCCCCCTTAAGTTGGTGAATAGGTATTCACCATTCCCAACTTGGATACAATAGTTTGAAAAACTGGGCTGCACCCTTTGGTAAGAATGTCAGCAAGTTGACCATTTGTAGACACATAAGGAGTACAAATCAGTCCGCTCTCCAGCTTCTCCTTGATAAAGTGCCTGTCGATTTCGAAGTGCTTGGTTTGGTCAAGCTGTACCAGATTGTGAGCTATACTTATTGCAGACTTGTTGTCGCAATAGAGTCTCACAGGACCGTCCCATTTAATCTTCAAGTCTTCAAGGATGATCTTCAACCAAAGTAGTTCACATACACCTTGAGCCCCCAGAATTCAGCTTTTGCAGTTGACCGAGCTACCACTCCTTTTTTTTTACTTCTCCATGTCACAAGGTTTCCCCCAAGGAAGGTGCAATATCCTGAAGTCAATCTTTTATGGACAATTGAACCAACATAATTAGCATCAGTATATGCTTCAAGTACCAATCCCCCATTCCATTTAAACAAAATACCTTTCCCCAGTGTTCCTTTGAGATAATATAGTACTCTGTGAGCTACTTGCAAATGAACTTGCTTCGGGTTATGCATAAACTGACTAATCACACTTATAGCATATGCTATATCTAGTCGCATGTGAGATAAGTAAATGAGTTTCCCTACCAAGCGTTGAAACATTTCTCTATCTACTACTGCATCCTCCTCTGCCTTTTCAAGCTTAAGATTCAAATCCATAGGAGTACTTGCTGGTTTGCATGTTGTATTGACTGTTTCATTGAGAAGATCTGTAACATACTTCTGTTGAGAGATAAAAAATTTCGTTCTAGAGTGAGCAACTTCAATCCCGAGAAAATACTTCAACCTTCTGAATGCCTTCATCTTAATTTCCTTAGCCAAACATTGACTCAAAAACTTTTTTTCCTTAACATCATCTCTTGTTACTATTATGTCATTGACATACACCAAAAGAGCTGTAACTCTCCCCGAGGGAGAGTGTTTAATGAATAGTGTGTGGTCTCTATGGCATTGTTTGTATCCCATGGCCAACATAACTCTTGCAAATCTACCAAACCATGCCCGTGGTGATTGCTTGAGGCCATACAATGCCTTTTTTCAATTTACACACAGTATGAGTAGCTAAGTTATTCTTATAACCAGGAGGAACCTCCATATATATCTCCTCTAGATCTTATGTAAGAACGCATTCTTGACATCGAACTGTTGCAAATCCCAACCAAAATTAGCTTCAAGTGACAACAACACTCTAACTTTGTTCATCTTTGCAACAGGAGCAAAGGTCTCTAGATAATCAATTCCATAAGTTTGAGTATACCCCTTGACCACCAACCGTGCCTTGTATCTCTCAATCAACCCATTTGCTCTATACTTCATCGTATATACCCACTTACAACCCACCGGTTTCTTTCCTGCCCGTAACTTAAACAACTCCCAAGTTTTGTTCTTCTTTAATACCTCCATCTCTACATTCATAGCTTGTTTCCATTTTTCATTAGACAAAGCCTCAGATAGGGATATAGGAATGATGGTATTCAGGCTTACAAGGAAAGCTCTATGAGATGATGAAAAATTCTTAAATGACAAAAAATGTGCAAGAGGTTACAATGGTCATTTTGTACACTCCGGTTCCTTTCCTGATGGCAATCGGAAGGTCCTGGTCATTGTTATTCTCATGAAATTCATCTTGTAATGGAGAGTTAGAAATTGTTACCTCATTTAAAGGATCGGAGTTGGACTTCTAGACTTGCATAAGTTTCGGGATAGTCATATTCCTTCTTGTGTATACTTTACCTTTGCCAAATCTTACATCAAGTTTTTCTTGTGGTTCATTGGATGTTTTGGATGAACAAAGAGGTGCGGAAGAATAAGATGAAAAAGGAGGTGCAGAAGCAGATGTAGGAGGATTAGATGGAGTTTTAGACAATGACAAATCAAGCAAAAAATCTTCCTTATCTTCTCTAGTTAAATCCTACCCCTGAAGATAAGGATTGGTGAAATAAGGTTGTTGTTCATTGAATGTGACATCCACCGAGACAGAGAATTTCTTTGATGGAGGATGGTAACACTTGTTCCCTTTCTGAGTTGACAAATAACCCACAAAGGCACAGTTTAGAGCACTTGGATCTAATTTTCCCCTATTTTGACTGTGGACATGGACAAAGGATGTGCACCCAAAAACTTTAGGGACAAGGTTATTTGTATTGTTTAGGTTTGGATAAAAAGTTGAACGAATGTCCATAGAACTCTTAAAACCTAAGGTTCGAGAGGGAAAACGATTTATGAGATGAGTGGCGGTAAGAATGGCTTCTCCCCAAAAAACTTTAGACACATGGTTTTGAATTAACAAGGCTCAAGTTTTCTCAAGGAGGAGCCCATTTTTCCATTCTGCTACCCAGTTTCATTGTGGAGTTCTTACAAAAGAAGACTTATGGATTATTCTCTCTTTTTGGAAGAGTGAGGTAAGAGTTTGATTGGAGTAGTCCCTGACATTATCTAACCTAAATCTTTTGATATTGATCCCAAATTGATTCTTGATCATGGAATAGAAGTTTGGCAGTACGGTACTAACATTAGACTTATGTTTGAGCAAAAAAATCCATGTAACACGTGTACAATAATCAATGAAAGAAACAAACCATTTTGCCCCAGAAACATTACAGGCAGTAGATGGACCCCAAATATTACCGTGAATGAGATAGAAAGGAACAAAACTTCTTTTACTACTACTTGGAAAAGGTACATGTTTGTGTTTAGCAAGTTCGCACGCCTCACAATGAAAGTTTTCAACATCTAAATCTTTAAACAAAGAAGGAAACATAATCTTAACAATCCTAAATGATGGATGCCCAAGTCGACAATGATGAAGCAAAATTCTCTTTATTGAAAGAAACAAGTTCTTAAATGAAGGAATGTGGTAACCTACTCTTGGTCATGTTCAGTTGGCTTGGTGCTTCTAGATAGTAAAGGCCATACCGTTCCCTGAGGAGTCATCAATGTCATTTATTATAATCAATCAACTTGGGGATCAAGAAATTATGATTAATCAAAGGTTGACATGTACCATGCCTTGTGAGTAATCTTGATATCATGTTACAAAGGGACTGAGTTTGTAACCATGGTTACAGGTTAAATCGAATTACCGATCCTCATTTGATTTGGGTAGTCATAATGTCTTGCTAGAGGCCGCTTATGACTTATG
>JAOQMQ010000007.1:77317-99852 GCA_027563845.1 Erythroxylum subrotundum | reverse complement strand
CTTTTTTGTGAGATTGGTGAGAGGCCTGGCAATTAACCCATAATCTTTAACGAACCGACGATAATATCCAGTAAGGCTGCCCTTCTTGAAGTAGTATAGCACCAACACCTGCAGAAGAAGCATCACATTCAACGGTAAAAGGCTGTGAAAAATTTGGTAACTTTAAAATTGGGACACTGATTAATGCATTTTTCAGATTGGTAAAGGAAGCATTAGCTTGATCATTCCATTGAAATGCATTCTTTTTTGTGAGATTGGTGAGAGGCCTGGCAATTAACCCATAATCTTTAACGAACCGACGATAATATCCAGTAAGGCCAAAAAATCCTCATAGCTCCTTGACATTGGTAGGGATAGGCCAAGAGTGAACAGCTTGTATTTTATCTTGATCGACCTGTACTCCTTTAGAACTCACCACGTGGCCCAGGAAATTGACTTGTTGCTGGCCGAACATGCACTTAGAAGCCTTGGCATAAAACTGATTATTCTGGAGCAACTGGAGAGTGACTTGGAGATGTTGAAAGTGACTTTCTTCATCTTTGCTGAAGATCATAATATCATCGAAGAAGACTAAGATGAATTTGCGAAGATGAGGCCTGAACAAATCATTCATTGCAGCCTGAAAAGTCGATGGAGCGTTGGTAAGCCCAAATGGCATGACAAGGAATTCATAATGTCCCGAATGTGTGCGGAAGGCAATTTTTGGTACATCGGCAAGAATCACTCTAATCTAGTGACATCCAGATCGTAAATCAATCTTGGAGAAGATTGTAGCACCGTGTAGCTCGTCTAATAATTCGTCAATATTCGGGATTGGGTATTTGTCCAGGATAGTGAGTTTGTTTAAGGCCCTGTAATCCACACACATACGCCAACTATCATCTTTCTTTTTAACTAAGAGAACCGGACTGGCAAAAGGGCTGAAACTTGGCTGAATGAATCCAGCATGTAGGAGTTCAAAAACTTGCTTCTTGATTTCATTTTTTTGGGAAAAAGGATATCTGTAAGGTCGGATGTTAGGTGGTTAAGCATTGGGTATTAAGGGAATGGCATGAGAATGCTTACGGAAGGGGGGTAACGTGGTATGTTCTGAAAAGACAGATGAGAATTCATTGAGGATAGCTTGAAGTGGTGTTTCGGTTGGGTGAAAAAGAGTGTGGTGTGTAGAAAGATATTGAAATGAAGTTGAGACTGTGTTCTTGGCTGGCACCCCTTGTAGTTTGTATTTCTGGCCATTGAATGTGAAAATCAAGAACATTTCGTTCCAATTGGCTTGCACCGTATTGAGTGAAGCTAGCCATTGGATTCCCAAAACTAAATTTGCACCTCCAATAGTAAAAGGATAATAATCTTGAATGATCTTCAAACCAGGAAGTTGAACTTCAACACTCTTGCAAATGCTGTTGCAACGTATGATATCACCATTACCAATCTGGGCACCAAAGGGCAATACCCACTGGATTGGAAGTTGCAGTTCTCGCACAATGGATTCAGATACAAAATTGTGCGTCGATCTGCTATCCACCAAAATAATGACTTCACGCTTGCCGATCTGCCCCTTCAATTTCATCGTTGTTGCAGTATGTTTTCCCAATATAGCATGAAGACTAATTGCCGCAAATTCAGCAGGGTTAGGATCACCATCTTCTTCAACTTCTTCTTCTTCATGATCAACTTCATGATTAACTTCCAAAAGTGCGAAAGTACCTGGCTTGCAACGGTGACCAGGTCCAAACTTCTCATTGCAGCAGAAACACAATCCTTTTGCAAATCGGGCTTGTCGATCAGCATCCCATGGCCATGATTGCCCTAAAGTTGGATTGCGATTTGCAGCTGGGAGTGTTGATCCAGATCCTTCCTTTGGTCGAACATAAGAAGAAGAATTATTAGGCTTGTAAGAAATTTGTCCAGTGGAGCTTTTGTTGGAGCGGTTTGGGCCCAAGCCTAGTTTAGACTCAAATTCAAGGGCTAGACTCATGGCTTTGAATATAGAACGTGGCTTATGAATTCTTACATCAGCCTTAAGTTCTTCTTTGAGTCCATTGAGAAACACCCCTCTAGCAGTACGGCGAGCAAATTCTTGTCGATGTTCTTGGACGGTACCCGTTTGTCTGATGTTGCAAAGGAATTCATCAAGATTCTGAAATTTTGTTGGACCATAATTTTCTTGTAAAGCTTGCACTAATTCTTCCCAACACACAATAGCACCTTCATTCTCCAACCATGAAAAGAAATCTAAAGCATCACCTTCCAAATACATAGAAGCTACGTCCACCTTTAATCCATCGGGTGTTTGATAGTAACGAAAATATTTTTCTACCTTGAGAATCCATCCTTTGGGGTCACAGCCATCATATTTAGGAAATTCCATCTTTGTATATGGCCGTTGATTGCGTCGCCAATGAGGTGATTCTTCTTCTTCTTCATCGTTTTCCTGTTTGGTGTTTCGGTATTGTGGAAATTTGTTATGCTCTTTTCCAGATCTGCGATTAGAAGATGAAGGCTTGTCATTTGTACTTTGATTAGATTCAAGGGCAGCAACCTTTGAAGCCAGAGTATCCACAGTATCCAAACGGGCTGATATAGCAGCAAGTTGGGAGGCTATGTGGTTGGGCGAATGGTTGGGCGATGAGGGGCGAGTATTTGGTGGTTCAGGTGGTTACTGGGTAGAAGAGGATGAGCGTGTATTAACCTTGGTATTGTAACGGCTCTGATACCAGTGATAGAAGGAGGGAGAAGGACGATTAAAGAAATAACAAATATGTGCTTGATGGAAGATATCAGCTTCAATTAATAAGTCCACTTCGAGAAGGACCCACTCTCCAATACAATAGAAAAAGACGAAATATCCACTCTGCCTAAACAATTTACATCTGGTATATTTATAACTAAAGTTCCAGATGTTACCTAACTAGCCTATAATTAAGGAAATAATGGAAAACGTATAGAAAACAACACATCGTGGAAAACAGCACATCATGGAATAAACTGACTTCCCATTGAATCGATCAACTCAAGAAAGTGGAGTTGATCATTGTCACATGTTCGTTTCCATTTTCTTCTTGAATAGACACGTAATGGCTTGACTGTTGTATCAGAAAATTAAGAACTCTAATTGGCAATCTGTTATGTAAGGAGGCAGAAGTAAGGACAGCTTCCCCCCAAAAATTTTTGGGAACATTTTTATGAAAGAGTAGTGCCCTTGTGATGTTCAACAAATGACTATTTTTTTCGTTTTGCAACTCTATTTTGTTGAGGAGTATTAAAACATGAAGATTCATGAATGATCCTTTTTTCATGGAAGAAATGTGATATAGTTGATTGAAATAATCTTTCGCATTGTCAAAATGAAATCTTTTGATTTGTGCATCAAACTGAGTTTCGATCATGGTATAAAATTTGGGAGAAGAGTATTAATATCTGACTTGTGTTTCAACAAATAGATCCAAGTAACTCTTGTGCAATCATCAATAAAGGATATGAACCATTTTGCCCCAGAAACATTAGGAATTGGTGAGGGACCCCAGATATCACTATCAATTAGAGAAAAAGGGGTATGGCTTCTTTTATTACTTATTGTAAAAGATGCACATTTGTGCTTTGCAAATTCACATTCATCGTAGTGGAAAGACTCAACATCTATTTTATCAAAGAATGATGGAAACATAGACTTTATTACATCAAAAGAAGGATGTCCTAAACAACAATGATAAAGCCATAATTTTTCTTTCCTAGATATGACTGACTCTTAAAGGAAAGATGTGGGAAGAAAAACCTCGAATTTGCTATGTCGTTCTTTATTCTCTAGGTAGTAAAGGGCATTCCTCTCCCTAGTATGTCCAATTGTCCCTTTCGTGCCTTGTTCCTAAAACATGCAAGAGGAAAGAGAAAAACAGCCTGACATTTAGAGTCTTTGGTAAGTTTATGTACTGAAATTAGGTTGGCAAATAATTTGGGAACACGGAGGACATCCTTTAAGATAAGAGTGTCATTTAACTGAAGATATCCTTGTCCAGCTACAATGACAACTGATCCATCTGCTATTGTTATCTTTTTATGGCTAGAGGAAGGTATACAAGTGATAAAAAGTTTAGAGGAATGTGTCATGTGATCAGTGGCTATTGAGTCGATTATCCACATAGTTGAAGATTTATTTTCTAAGGCACTAGAAATACAAGGGATGGAGGAAATACCTGTAAAGGCCAATGAAAATGAACCTGTACCTATAGCTGATGGTTTCTCAATTGTGTTCAAAAGGGATCTTAATTTTTCAATATCTACTTTGTTAAACTCTTAGGTCTCATCTTGAGTTATTTCTGTATTGTTCATATGTGAGCTTAGCATGTACTTGTTTCCCTCCACCTTTTCTCTGAGTATTCGTCTTGCCATTTAGTTTCCAGCACTGCTCCCTTGTATGAAGGTGCTTTTTATAGTATGTGCAATAGAGGGTGTCTTTATTTAATGACTTGGATGGAGGAGACTACCTATTGTCTTCTGCAATTTGTGCAGCATTTACCTCCTTCAAATTTGTGGATTTAGTTACTAGGGTAGATCCTTAATTTGCTACTGGATGTATTTCCAGCATCACTTCTTCTCCCTTCCTCAGTTCTAATCATAGCAATGGCCTCATTCAAGGATGGAAGATCATCTCTTCCCAAAATTTGGATTCTCATAGCATCAAATTCTACATTAAGACCAGTAAGGAACTCAAAGATTCGATCTTTTTCCATAAATTGTTTTAGCATTCCAGCATCTTCTGCACACTGCATTGTGATGCATTGATAATGATCTAATTCCTGCCATAGACTTTGCAACATCATTAACCATAAAGTAAGTTTGTTGAAATTGCCTCCCAAATCTCCCTAGTTATGCTGAGAAACATATAGGTGTCACTTATCTCAAGATTCATTGAGTTCTATAGCCATGACATAACCATGGAATTATGCTCATCCCATACGTCAAATCTAGGATCAATTTTGGTTGGTCCAGTCCCCAACAAATGGCTAAGCTTGCCTTTTCCCCTTAAGAATGTTCAAACAAGTTGAGACCACATCAGATAATTCTTCCCATTTAGACGATAGGCTGCTTGAATGTTTGGTACGTCCCCTGTGTGGGTTATAGCAATGCTGTCTAATGGAGAGACCTCACTGGTAGTTGTATCCTTTGACATGGCTCCTTGGCTAGGTTTCAGCAGCTACCTTTCCTTGCAGAAGAACAGAATTTTGGACAAAAGTTCCCAAAAAAAGAGTTGATGGCTCTGATACCATGAAAAGCAGAATAATACTTTTTTGTCTTTACTTGAATAGTTTACAAGAATATATACAGGAGATATCCCTACAATATATCCCAGAAATTAGGGATATACACAATCATATAACTACTTATAGGATATAAATAAATATATAGTAATAATCTTATCCAATTAAAATATACAGCTAACTAATAATCTTATTCCATAAAATCCTCTAACTAATTATCTCCTATGCATAATACGAACACAAGCACTGATAAAAAATAGTCAATTATTCTTCCATTTAATCTTGAATGCATTTAGAATTCTTCCCATCCTAAGTATGCATTTAGAATTCTTCCCTTCCTAAGTATTAGGAAGAGAAAAGGATACAAAAATGAAAACAAACAACAAATAAGAGAGCACAAAGCTCAATAGAGTTCACCGAACTAGAAGACCTTGCCATACTGAAACAGATTAGCAATAAGAAGGTTTGAACACTTAGTGTAGAAGGTGTTAGCAACAATATTGATTCTATTGTAGTATTATGCCATTGGATTTAATTGGCATCTATAATACAAATAAACCGTAGGGAAAAAACATTAAATTGCCCAAGATTTTCCAAATACATTTAGTATGGAACTCCTACACCATCTAGTTTATAAACTCGACAAATACAAAACTCTTGAAATAACATACTAGAATTCATCATTCGATAGGAAGTAATACCCTTATTGCTACTTATCATATATGACCACAATCATGATCAGGAAATTTTTTGTAGGGTTTTCATTGGAAAATAGGATCTAATTATTCATTCCCTTAAAAATATTTTGTCAATCTTAACCTAACAACAATATGAAATGATAATGAGTCTTGTATGGAAGATTTTTGCATATATTAGCATTATAATCCCTTTTCCACATTACTAGAATCCATACACTACATCTAGGATAAGCATTTTTTAAAAAAATAATTTAGTGTCTAATAAGAAAGAAGTAACGTTTATATCATTAAGAATCCGATATGCCTATAACCACAAACAATTTCAAGCAAAATGATGGCAAGCTAACTTTTAACCATAGTTCTAACCTTGTCATGATAAGTACAATTTATGCAAACACTAAACCAAGAACCACACAAACAACAACTCTTAACCTATGAATGCACATTAATGTCAACTCACCAAATTGTTGCAAGCTGATGCAACATGGGGATCTCTCTCCCCAAAACCTTCTCTTGCTTCTTGAATGGCAGAGAAGAAGAGTTTTTCAGCCTCATTTAATTTTCCCTAAAAAAACACAAGGACATAAATTTTCAAGAAAATACGAAAAGGATGATACTAAAGGATGACGCAATTTTCAAGAATTATGAGCATATGGAAAAATGTGCTTAATTGCAAGAAGAAAAAATTTGACAAGAATGATAGAAAAGGAAGAGGCAATTTTCTAGAATTTTGAGACATAGGGAAAAATGTGCTTGCCTGTAGGAAGAATTCCCTCCCTTTATCAGTAAATATCCTCCATTTAGATGTATGTATATTTGAAACTACAGAACCATCCTCAACCTTTTGTAAGCCAATTACCGTAGCACCATTCAAATCATTCTCTGAACTACTTCCAACTGACGCATTTGAAAATATGAGATTGGAATTTATCCCAAGCATAATTGCTGCAAACACGAACCACAATGATATACACATCATTAAAATATCTTTAAAAACAAGCACCAAGATTAAGTTTACATTCAAATGCCTTGCAAAAGTCAATTACAATTAAGGTAATGACAAAGAAATATGTAATAGGCCATCATTTCCCTATTTTTAACACTATCAAGTGTCCAATTTGATGAAACATATTAATAATACTCATTCTATAGAAACCAATTAATATCGAAAACAAATTCCCATTCTTAAGGTCAAGAAAGCATCCACTTGTTAAGAGAAAGATTTTGTATTAAACGTGTTATCATCAATTATTGCTGCTAGCAACTAAAGAAATTTATCACTTTTTGCATTTGTAGAGGCCTAATTATGAGCCACGGAATACACCAGCTATGCCCAACATGTGAAATGGGTGCATAAGGATGTTGTGCTCAGCCTAGAATCTAATCATAAAGTTGAAAGTCACAGAGATTTGTAGAGGCATTCCATTAGAAAAAGCTTAGAATAATACACAAAAGTAGAAAAGTGTCTACAAGTCGTTGAAGGTAAAACTCAGCTATGGAGGACTCCAATGAAAAGAATAAGAAACAAACAGCTAGAAAGGGGCAATCATGCAATTTATACCCAGCTGTGTAGCGTGGCTTTGATGATTGGATTTGTAAGTTTAATACAAATCATAAGTTGCCACATAAATTCGGTCAATTTACCCAATAATCACCACAAATAATATAAGAATTTCCAATTTTTCTTTCAAAATTATTCAAATTTACTCGCATATTAAGAATAACGATCATGATACAGATATAATACAGTAACATTACCTGCTTGTCCCGCTACAACATTCCATACGTGAGGATTCATCCTCCAACCGGAACTTCCAGAACCATGCCTATGGAAATAGTTTATTTGGGCTGAAAAGGCGCAAAACCAGATTCAGAAGGATTCCAAGACAAAGAAAAGAGCATACAAATAACATTAAACTTAAACGTACTGGGCAACTCGTTTGGGCAGCAAGAAGATGAAGATACTATTATTTGAGAAGGAAGACGGAATTTCCTCAGAAAAATTCTTGCTACTTGCCGCAGGTGCATCCCTGTGAGACAGCGTACGTAGAGATATAATTAAAAGGGCTAAGGGCTTTTAATATATAGTTTTGCAACTCTTTCTGTTTGTCAATTGCTTAGGCACTCTGTCCGTCTAAAACCTTTAATACCTTCCTTTTTCTCCGGTTGGACTGTACATTTTCCTATTTAACTTTTGCAAAAAAGCATATTTTCAAATCAAAAGTTACGGAATATTTTAATTTAAACTTAAATATTTTATAATATTTAAAATTTTAAGGTAAAAGCATCAATTGAAATTTAATATTTTTATCGAAATTTAATTTAAATTCTAACTTTTGAACAAGTTCTAAGTATCAATTTAACATTTGCGTAACTTTTGTTTTTCCTTTACCACATTTTGATATTAGTAACAAGAGTCTCAAAAATAAAAATTATATATAAGGCTTTTTTTTAACAAAAAAGTCAAACTAGATTCTAATATTTTAATAAAAATTTAATTTAAACTTTAACATTTTGGCATATCTTTAAAAAATCCTAAAGTTTCAAAAACATTCAAAACAAACTCTGATTAACATTTCCATCAATCGTCCAGAACAAGAAACCCAGTTGTCATTATTTATTATTTTCTTATAGGCTCTTTGCGTACCCAAAAAATTAAATAATAAAAATTTATCCTTCAAGTGTAATGTTAGTTAAATACTTTGAAACTAAATGTAAAAAGGCAAATTAATTGTGCCACCATTACTGCGAATGCCATTTGACTTTTGTTGTGTTTGTAGAAGCAAAGTTTGTGTTTGTGTTTTGTGTTTGTGTTTGTGTTTGTGGTACTTGTGTCTTTCTCTAACCACCTGTAACATCATGGTTTGATCTCTCATCATTAGAGATAATCTAGTTTTGATAATCACCCACCACCATCGAAACACTTACTAGCACAATGAATACTGTAATAGAAATTGGAATCAGCAGTGACAACAACGAACTACCTACAATACACACACACACATATGTATAAGCAACAGTTTTGGATAAGGTCTAACTATTTTTTATTTTTCACTAACCATCTTATCTTTTCATGCTAACTTATCCTAATTTCGAATATGCAAATGTTTGAAACATTTTGACGCATTCAAACATTCATATTAAACCAAACAACTGACAAACCAACATAACCGACATAATCGAAAGTAACTGTCATTCCATAACTACTATTTATAACTATCACGACCAAAAACTAAAGTGGTATTTAACTTGTCTCAAACCCGAATTTTCAGCTACTACGATGCCATGATCATTTCATTTCCGAATGTGACTGTATTTTGCCGAAATGGACAACTTTCACACTTTCTAACTTTTTAATGACTTAGCAATTCTTTGGATAGCTTTATTGCATCAACTTTTTGCCGAAACATGTCACCATCATCCTACCAAAGTTATGTAATGTTGGTTCTTACCAAGCACCAAAAAGAAGGTCTCACAAACCTCCCTGTAATCTCCTCTATGTTTTATATATAAGAGACAATTTCTTCTTTATTCCCATTTTCTCATATTTTCATTTTAACCCCCCCAAGAAGTTACTATTCATGAATTCCCTCTCTTTAACCATTCTTTACCGTCGGTGACTCAAACTGGTTAGTGTAATATACCAACCTCTTCCTCTCGACAAGCCCGACACAACCATAGTCCATACCCATTTCAGCCACCATCATCGTCGAAATTGTCGCAAAATTTGAGGAAAAAAATTGACAAAAAATGTCAATTGTCGATCCGTCGCTTCCGGTGGTTGATGTCGGTCGCTGCCACCATTTTTTCAACTAAAAAAGCCCCATGATCTCATCACTAACCACCGCTCGGATCGCCACCAATTGACAGAAAAAGAGGTATAGTAGGAGCGAGACCCCTATTGAACGATTCGAACAGACGAGTTCGGCTACCAAGTAAGTTCATACCAACTTATTATTACCGTTGATGTACCAGCAAATGAATACTGTTCAATGCTGGTGTAGATGACAGCATGTAGTAATGCATAACCACATTCATATATATATATTTTTTATATAACGAACTCGTATATATATGTATTGTTGTATTCGATTGTGGGGATGAAAAGATTTGTAGGACGTGTCACCTGATAGGTATGCATCAGGACTAGATGCGCATTGATTATGACTATGAGAGTTGTTTTGTTTATGATATTAAGATATGTTATGGGTCGATCCTAGCTCCTAATCGGACCTGTATGGTAAGCCATGTGAGATTTTTACAGATCACAAAATTCTAAAGTATATATTTCAATAGAAAGATCTAAATCTTAGGCAAAGAATGAAAGATTGTGACTATACGATCCAGTATCATCCAGGGAAGGCAAATGTCGTGGTAGATGCTTTAAATAGGAAATCCTCAGGTTGGCGCATATCGTAATAAAGAGGAGAGCTTTGACCAAGGAGTTACATGATTTGATGGATTGAGGTACTCAGTTTCAAATTTTAAATGCAGGAATATTACTAGACAACATCAGAGTGCGATCAGTATTATTGGACAGGATTAGGATCGCCCAAGATCAAAATCCTAAATTTCAATAACTTATTTATGACGTTCAAGAAGACGATGTCCAGATTTTGAAAACGATAAAGAAGGCATCCTCAGAATAAATGGGAGACTGTGTGTTCTAGGTATAGAAAACTTGAAAGAGGAGATTCTAGAGAAAACGCACTATACTGTATACAATGTGCATCCAAGTTCTACCAAATTGTACCATAATATTAGAGATATATATTGGTGGGACGGTATGAAGAAACATGTAGCTTAATATGTTTCTAAATGCTTAACGTGTCAATAAGTAAAAGCTCAGCATTAGAAGCCCTCAAGTAAGCTATAACCACTGCCAATTCCTAAATGGAAATGGGAGAGGATCATGATGGATTTCGTGGTTGGCCTACCTTATACAAGAACTCGATGTGATTCAAACTAGGTGATCATAGATAGATTGATGAAATTAACACATTTTCTACCCGTAAAGACTACTTATTCGATGTCCAAGCTTGCTCAAGTTTATATTGATAGAATAGTGTGCCTCCATAGAGTACCTATATCGATAGTTTCAGACCGGGAATCATAGTTCACATCTCAGTTCTAGAAAAAAATTATAAAAGGCGTTGGGCACTAGATTGGATTGTAGTACAACATTTCATCATCAGACTGATGGACAGTCTGAAATGACAATTTAGACCTTAGAGAATATGTTGAGGATGTGTGTGATAGATTTTGGCGGTAGTTGGAATTGACACTTACCTTTGATTAAGTTCGCTTACAATAATAACTACCGCAGTAGTATTGGGATAGCACCATACGAGGCATTGTATGGACCAAAATTCAGGTCACCAATGTGTTGGGAGGAAGGAGGTGAGAGGCAGTTGGATGGCCCATAATTAATCAAGATCACATAAGAGAAGATCCCATTGATTAAGCAGAGGTTAGAGACGGCTGTCAGTAGATAGAAGAGTTACGTTGATCTGAAGCGTAAGGAAGTGGAGTTTCAAGTCAGAGATTTCATATTCCTTAAAGTATCTCCAATGAAGGGTGTGATGAGGTTTGGAAAGAGAGGAAAATTGTCTCCAAGGTACATTGGACCTTACGAGGTAACTGAGAGAGTTAGAAATATGGCACACCAGTTGGCATTATCTCCAGACATAGCCCAAGTCCATCCAGTATTCCATATTTATATACTTCGCAAGTACATTCCTGACCCTTCCCATGTACTCCAACCGTAGAGCATGAAAGTGAGCGAGAATTTAACCTATGAAGAGGAGCCAGTGGCTATCGTGGATTCGTAGGTGCGACAACTTCAATCAAAACAAATGCCCATGGTTAAGGTGATATGGAGGAATGGTCGCATTGAAGAAGCTACTTGGGAGACAGAGTAAGAGATGAGAGAATTGCATCCATACTTGTTTCCTTAATAAACCTTATTAAAAAATTCGAGAACGAATTTTTTTGTAAGGGGGAGAGAATGTAACTTCTTGTATGCTATATATATAAGAGACAACTTCTTCTTTTTCCCCATTTTCTCATATTTTCATTTTAACCCCTGAAAAGTTACTATTCACGAATTCCCTTTCTTTAACCATTCTTCACCGCCAGTGACTCAAACCGGTTAGTGTTATATACTAATATATTCCTCTCGACGAGCCCGTCATAACCATACTCATTTCAGCCAAAATTGTCATAAAAACCAAGGAGAAAAACTGACGAAAAATATCAATTGTTGATCAGTCGCTTCCTGTGGTTGTTGTTAGTCACCACCACTACCATTTGACTCATCTCGACGTAAAGAACAAAAGCTCCATGGTCTCGTCACTAGTCGCTGCTAAAATCTCCACTGATTGATGAAAAAAAAGGTATAGCAGGAGCAGGACCCCATCAAAAGGATTGGACAGATGAGTTCGATTACCAGGTAAGTTTATACCGACTTACTGTTATCGTAGTTGTACCAGCAAATGAAGACTGATCAATGCTAGTATAGATGACAATATGTAGCAATGCATAAACCACATTCGTATGCATTTGTATCTATATATATATCGATCGATCGATACTTATATATTTATATAATGAACACGTATATACCGTAATGCGTACCCGCTTTAGTATAAGCCTTTATATCGAATTAACTGAGTGGATACGTTAGGCTAGGTATTGCATACATGCATTGGACATTGCGTAACAACTTCACTTTCCTTAGATATTCTCTTACATAGTATGGTCTACTACATATAAAGCAAGTAAAATTTTTTTTAGTAGAAATTTGAATGGTTTACACGTTTTTACCTTTCTCATTTTGCCCAATGAAAATTTCCCCAACAACTTTTCCATTCTTATTACCGTTGAAAACTTTTTCTTTGTCATTATTTGGCCATAAATCCACCAATCAATTAGTAGTAGCAATGACACTTGGGAGGTATTGAAAACTTTGCCTTTGTAGTTTAATTTGTACCCAAGAGTTAAGTCCTAACAAGAAGTTGAATAGCTTGTATTCTTTGACAAGTTGCAAATATCTAGCATCAAAAAGCTTAATCCCTTGACATAATTTCGAATTGTTCCATCATGCCACAACTTTGTCAAAGCTTCCCTTGCTATCCAAAAGGTGTTATAAGGCAAGAATTGGTCCCTTAGTTCCCTCACTAGCACATTTTGTGCATCAATTCATGGACAACCCGCATTTAGATCATCATCCATCCTTGTACGCAACTATGACTTGACATTACCAATTAAGTATATGCTAGCCATCATCACTTTGTCACCTTTCAGCACCTTTACTACACAAAGATATTGCTATATGTCACATATGAAGTTCTCCAACATCTTAGCATCTCGAATACCATCAAATTCTTTAGTTCCAAAACTTTAAGCCTAATCCAACTGCCTCCATTGTGTAGGACAACATTGGTTCAAAAAAGTGTTAATGCATCTTCCATCAATAACACTCTCCTGAAATGTCATCCAATCATCTATGGATGTGTTATAATGCCCTAATTATTAAATCCAATTCAGCAACCATAGTGAATCCCTCCTCTTCTGAAACTGGTCCAAGAATTTGTTCTAACTGAGCCATCATTTCCCTCAATTAGTCCATATTTCTACCCACAATTTATCTCTTACGTTCCTTTGAAACTTTTTGCTCTAATACCAACTGTCATGGGGGTGATTTGATGTTGGACAGATGCCTTTAGATCCCTTATGTTGCAACTTAGTTCCTCAACTAAGTTCTCAGCAAAATTATACCAATAGCTTAAATGCAGTTCACTTAATCAATTTGTCAAACACCTTCTAAACACTTCTTTAAAGCATTTCGTCAAATAGGTGTTAAGCCCTCCAATTTCCACTCTTTAGAAGCTTAGACAACTCTCTTTGAAAGGTTAAAAATGTTGGAATAAGGTTTGGAAGTCACAAACACAAATATAACCAAATCTGGACAAGTGAATATGTAGAAGTCTCACCTCATTGTTGGAGACATTTCATCGAACAAGTTGTGTACCTTCAATTTTTTGGTGTTTTTGGGCAATAAACAACAAGGAAATAGATCATATATGTGTAACAAATGTTTATCGATATCTCATAACAAAGGTTACACAAAATGAGATTTGGAAAGGGGAAAAATCAATACATTTTCTAGCCTACGACACACATATATATAAGCAACAACTCTATATAAGTTCCAACATTTTTTTTCACCAACCATCATATCTTTTCACGCTAACTTATCCTAATTTTGAATCTACAAATGTTTGAAACATTTTTTACTCAGTCAAACATTCAGATTAGGACAAACAACTTACAACTAACTTAATTGAAAAACTAAAATAACTTCAACTAATTGCCATTTCATAACTGCCATTTTATAACTTTCAAACCCATAAGCTAAAATTGTCTTTAGCTTGTCTCAAACTTGAATTTCCAACTACTACGCTGCCACGATCATTTCATTTCTGAATGTGGTTATATTTTGTTGAAATGGATAGCTTGCACACTTTCCAGCTTTTTAGTGACTTTTCAATTCTCTGGACAGCTTTGTTTCATCAACTTTTTGCAAAACATGCTGCTATCATGCTGTCAAAGTTATGCAATGTTGGTGTTTAACAAGCACCAAAAAGGTCTCACACCCACCACCTTTTGCTCCTACACAACACCTCAATTATCCTCAATATAACCTTTATAGGAGGAAAATTGGAGAGAGATAGAGAAGAAGAAGCCAATCCAGACAATGACATAGTCCATAACAGTGAAAATCCTACATCACATTCTTGTTCAAACTTTCTACATCTCCAATATTATTACTAAATACATTCAACCTATTGTCATCATCAAGACCCAGTAAGCAATTGACCATAGTTGAGTTAGAGAATCCTCTATTCAATAACCCGAGAGTCGTCTCATTTAATTTGTTTGAGAACTAATATTTTAACTTAGCACTACCTACTAGAATCAACCTAATTGACTATAATGAGATGAGCTTAACGGGGAAGAGAAAAATTTGAAGTTTAAAGGGTTTAGAGGAATTGTTATTTATACATTAGCATTCATCGATCATGTTATTAAAGTCCTCATTAGTAGTGATAGAGATGATAAAGTCCAAGTCTTCAATTGTGGCATATGAGGCGAAGCCTCCTGTTGTTTAATTTTTTGGGTACCTTGCCAAATAGCATACATATGTGGAAAGGGGCCCATATGAAAATAATAAATAATGTCAACTATATTTTTCAATGATTCAAAAACTCAATCAGTTTAGCAGCAAAAATCTTAAACTTTGTAGCTTTTCAATTCAGTTTTCAACTTTTTGGTCAATTTACTTTAATAACTCTTGTTGTTAAAATTCGAATAATTTATTAATTAATTAGTCAATTTTCATTAATTCATAAATTCTTATAAACTAAAATAAATCAATTAATTTTCATTTCACATTCTTTTTTTTTCAATTAAACTTTAAATTCTTCGACGGGTAAGAATAATCTTTTTTAATCATATTTTAAATTCTTTAATTTTATTCAATCTTTAGTCATTTTTATGACTATCTAATACCGGTTGAACCTTTTAAACCTTAAACCTCTTGTCTTATTGATTTAACTTCCAGTCTAGTTTTTAAAGCAGTGGTATTTTTTGTAATGGAAGAGAGAGAGCTATTAAGTTGGGGTCTTTTTGAACATTTATGAAATCTTAGGAATCTTTTTGAACTTGTTTTTAAATTGAATTTTGATATCCAATTTGACTCTTTTGCCTTTATTTTTCAAGAGGACTATATTTGGACCCCAAATGTTATTGTCTGCCTTTGATTTATTTATTAAGCAAGACGATCATGTTTAGGGAAACCTAAACGTTGTCTTTTGGTTTCCTGTCTTCTTTCTTGTTTTTAGTTCAAATCCTTAACCTCTCTTTCACGCGTTATTATTATAGTCATCATTGAAGTTTTAGTTTTTTCTTCTTTATTCTACCAACATTTCCTGACACTTGGCTTTTCTCTTTATAGTTACCGTTCGACCTCTCCTCTAAAGAAGGGTGGTTGAACTTCTCCTTTGACGAAATGTTGTGTAACTTATCCTACGACGAAGGAATCCTCCATTCTATTGACATGTTTAATTTAGATTTCTTTATATGTTTACACTTTTTAGTTTGTTAATGATTGAATACTCATTAAGATGTTGTAACAAAAATTCCATTGCCTATACAGCTTCAGGTCCTCCTATCTCAACTATTCTTTTTTGTCATCATATAAAAACAATAAATGCACATAAAATTATATTAATTTTATCCTTAAAATGATTCACTGCAATGATAAAATTTAAAAAAAAAAGTTGTTGCTTATCATTGTTTATGCTATCCATCAGCCATGTTAATTGTAAATATAAAAAAAAAGAATTATGTTATATATTCCAGTAAAAGGGATGGAATTGAAAATGTTACATTGTATTCCCACTTACTTCTCCCTCAAGAAGCCCCATATAAGTCCTAGGAATGAATTTGTAAAATTGGCTTGTTGAATTAGCATCACAACTAAATCGTACTAAGTTATATACATTCTTTTTTATTGTCTTATATATTTTGTTTATTTTTATTTTAAAATAGTATTAAAGCTAATTTATCACAATATCATAGTGAGGCTCCAATTTTAAGACTTAATAGTCATTTCTTATTCAAAATCTCTAAGCGTTTTATCTTGAAACTTGAATTCCTAACTTTCCTTCTATAGTTTATTGCGACACTGTTGCCTTTATTCTATCTTTCCTTCCATCGTCCATTCTATCTTTAAGATGATTGCCTACTGCATCAAAATCATCAATCACAATACCTAACTTTTCATCCTTAAATGATTCTTTATAGCATTGGAATTAAAAAACAAACAAAATTACAGTTGTTGCTTGTCGTCATTTACTCTATCAATCATCCATATTAGCTTATTGGATTTAGGCTTTCCATAAATTATGAATACATCATGATTAATGATATATCTATATTGTTTGGGTTTTCTTTTCAAGTTGCCTAGTGCTTTTTATGTTGTCTTTAATGGCCATGTAGGATCTGATATAGCTTCATATTAAACAAAATGCAATCCTACAACTTTTGTGTATATTCTTGAAAGGGTCATTTTCTTTGTTATCTTTGAAATAATCAAGCTATTAATTAAGCATAATTACTATAAAACTATTGTTATAATTTTGCAGATGGAATTATTATCATCTTGCAACTTTAGTTATACTAATGTTAATAAAGTGGTTTGCTTTTATGGACTGGATGCTTCTTCGAGGACAACATGAAGGTTTTTGGGATGCCCCAATTACCCTGTTGGTAATTGTGAATTTTTAGTGGTTTGTAAGCAATTTCTGGAGAGAGCTATCTATGTAATTTAAAAGTTTAAGAAAAGATATATATGCACTGAAGAAGAAGGCTAAAAAAAGGAGAAGTATATATGAAACAAAGGAACATAATGAGCAACTAAAAATTATGAAGCAAAACATTAAGATGCTAACTATAGTTGAGGTTAATGTTATTCATTATAATTGTAGGGTTTATTTTCATTGGTCATCTTCTATATTGTAAAATTTTAGTATGAATAGTATGAATGTAGTCACGATTGAATGGAGAAATAAATCTTGGCTATCTACTAACAATTTTATTTATGCCATACTTTATTCAACATTGTTTTAATACTAAAGTGACTATAGTTGAATGTAATATGCTAAAGCACTTAACACATTAAGATTTAATGAAATTTTTGCTAATATATAATGTTTTCAATTCTCGAAATCATAACTTTGCTTTGTAGAAAAATGATATGAAATCATCATCAGTTAGAATAGCCAATAGATCTAGATAACATCATATCTTCATGTACACAAGATTTATCATATATATTGTTAGGAAAATATCAATATTAGATGTTAGGAAATATCTATATTAGGGGGAGTATAATCTCCTTTTTAGGATGTGATTTCCTCTTTATTCCTAAGATCTTTTCCTTATGTAATTAGTTTTATAAAAAGGCTACAAGGGTCTTGAGTTTGAACCAAGCCCTCGATTAGACATTCTCTGAATTTCTCATCATATTATAGCAGGGTTACTATTCAAAACTCATAACCCTCTTTACCGTAAAACCCTAACCTTTCTCACCTATCCAAAAAACCTACCTTCACTTACCAAAACCAAAAACCAAATCCATAAAAGCAACCAAGAAGTGCCAAGGACCACTAGAGTACCGACAGTGTTGTCGAAAAACCATCCATACGTTGGGGCATGGGCATCATGCATCGTCGTCTGGCGACCACTAACGACAACAATTAGACGGGTTAGCTCGCCTCTTTATCCTGAATGGAGTTTTGGTCTTGCTTTATGCCAAAACTAACCAGAACATAGGTATTTTGATACTAGTAATGTCTTTTATACGTTTCAGAACATCATCAATAGTGTTTCTAGTGTCTGTTTAGCTAGGAAATTCGTCAAATATACCTGGGAGATGTTAGATTTCAGTAGTAAATCATTGACTGGTATTCCAGCAATGAGTTCCTCAAATTGTCCAATCACCAAGTAATGTTTGAACAGTAATAATTATTCTTTTTGGTCTAAAAATGTAGAATTATTCTTTAGAGGTCAGAGAAAGTTGCCCCATCATATATCTGATCCCCCAACTGATTAGAAAATACTGAAAAATTGGTAAGGCGATGATGCACAACTACTACATATTCTTTTCGATTATATGGAACTTGAAATCTCAGTCCTATTCTTTTATGCTAACACTTGTAAGCAAGCTTGGGACTATGCTAAGCTTCTTTATTCTAGTAATATGCTTTGCATATATGCTATTTTTGTTAAGTTATTTCAATCCAAATAGGAGGGAAGTTTGATTGAATACTTTAGGAAAGTGAAACGTGCATTTGAGGAGTTGAATTCTCTACTACGAATCACATTTTATATTAAAGAGATGCAGATTCAAAGAGAGCACCTGGTGACTATGACATTTTTGGCTGGATTGAAACCCAATTTTAAGCCTGTGCAAACACAAATCTTGGGAGGAGTAAACTTTCCATCCTTATTTGAAGTATATTCTAGACTTTCTCGCTCTATGTCTATGATGAATCCAGCAGAGAATAACTCTGATAGGTCAGCACTTGTACCATAATCTAGTTCACAAGTAAGAGACAGTCATAAGGAAAGTCGAGGAGGATGCAGTGGTGATGGTGGTCGAGGAGGATGTGGCAGAGGCTCACGACTTAATTGCACACACTGTGATAAAGGCAGATATGAAGAAAAGTCTTATTGGGATAAATATCCCCATTTGCAAGCTACTTATATTGCATCTTTTGAAGAACATTCTTCAGTTACAACTTCACAATCTTCTCAATTGTCTGTTACTTTATCTTAGGATGAGTATACTAAATTTTTGCAGTATCAGTCAGCTTAGCAGACATCGTCTTTCTCTATGGTATTTGTGGCTCATTAAGATAATTCAACCGTATGTTATTCATCTATCCCTAGAAAACAGCCATGGGTAATAGATTATGGTGCCACTGATCATATTTCAGGTAAACTAATCAACTTTAACCATATTGTTCCTTTACCTGCCTCTCATAATGATAAATTTATTGTTATTGATGGATCTACTACTACTATTAAAGGTGTCAGACCCTCTTATCCTTGTTCTTTCTCACATTATCATCTACATTATTTGTACCAAACTTTCCTTTCAATTTTATGTCTGTAAGCAAATTGACTAAACAACTAAACTATTTTGTATGTTTCTACCCTAATAATCCAGGATTTGAAGACCAGGACGACGATTAGAGAAGGGCATGAATCTAATAAAATGTACCATATTGACAAGTTGCAATCATCCATCGCATGCCTAATGTCAGTCTCTTCTATTGATATCCATAGTCGATTGTGTCATCCATCATTGAAAAATCTCAAAAGAGTAGTATTGAAGTTAGATTCTATTTCTAGTTTAAATTGTGAGTCGTGTTAGTCAGTAAAACATCATCATACTTTGTTATTTCTCAAGTTAAGAAAAGAGTTGAAAAACCCCTTCATATTAATCCATACAGATATTTGGGGTCCAAGTCATGTTAAGTCTAAGTTGGGATTCTAGTATTTTGTAATTTTTATTGATAATTTCTTTCGAATAACTTGGTTATATCTAATGTGAGATCATTCAGAACTATTCTCAATATTTTGTTCTTTTCATCCTAAAATTCAAAATTAGTTTAATACCTGAATTAATATTCTTTGTTGTGATAATGCTAAAGAATATTTCTCTAGCTACTTGAAACAACAAGGAATTCAACATCAATCTTCCTGCCCACACAATCCTTAACAAAATGAGGTAGCTAAGCAAAAAATCCAACATATTGTTGAAACAACTCGTACATTGTTAATGCACATGAATGTACCAAAAGTTTCTAGGGAGATGTTGTACTTACTGCAAGTTTTCTTATCAATTAAATGCCATCTTCTGTGTTAATGAGTATAACTCCATTCTCAATTCTCTTTCCTTATCAAGATCATTTTTCCATTAATCCTCAAGCATTCGGATGTATTTGTTTTGCTCATCAGATTCAGTCTAATAAGGATAAATTGGACCCAACAAATATAACGTGCATTTTTCTCGGGTACTCTTGTTTGCAAAAATGGTATAATTGTTCCAGTCCCTTATTGAATTATTTTTTTGACTCTACTAATGTTACATTCTTTGAAGATACACCATACTTTGTTGATGCTTAATTTGTCTCTACTAACACTAATGAGTGAGTGTCTACCAATTCCTTTGGTTCCTTCCCAAACAACTCACATTTATATTGCTCCTAATACTAATCCTACTCCTTTTGGGACGTCTATCTCGTCCTGATTTTCATGTTTATACTCGACACACTCATCATGAAGTAAAATAAGATGATTCACGCTTATCACCATTGTCTTCTTCGTCTTCAACTCCATCATATGATGAGCTTGATTGGCCCATTACTCTCTATAAAGGTACAAGGTCTTGTACATCTCACCCCTATTTCAAACTTTGTTTCTTATAACACATTATCACCGTCATATGCTACTTTTGTATCCAATTTGTCTTCTATACCTGTACCCAAGTATATTTCAGAAGCTTTAGATCATCCTGGATGGAAACATGCCATGGAAGAAGAGATGTTGGCTTTGTAAGCTAATAATACACATGACTTAGTTCCTCTTCCACATGGTTAGACAATTGTGGAATGTCGTTGGGTGTTTAATGTTAAAGTCAATTCTGATGGCATAATTAATCGTTTAAAAGCTCGCTTGGTAGCTAAGGGTTATACACAGGTGTATGGTATGGATTATACTGAAACCTTTTCTTTTGTAACCAAATTGGCATCTGTTGGTTTTTTCATTGCATTAGCGGCCACTTATAATTGGCCTCTTCATCAACTCGATGTTAAAAATGCTTTCCTTCATGTGATCTTCAGGAGACTATTTTTTGGAGCAACCACTAGGTTTTGTTACTTAGGGGAAGATTAATCTAGTGTGTCGCCTTAACAAATCCTTTTATGGTCTAAAACAGTCACCGAGAGCTTGGTTTAGGTGCTTTAGTATAGTGGTTATGGAGTTTGGTCTACATCGATGTGGTGTGGATCACTTTGTGTTTTAGGTAAAATTCTTTTGATCATTTATGTTGATGATATTGTTATTACTGGAGATGATAAAGTAGGAATCCAATCTTTAAAGTCATTCCTACAAACTAAATTTCAAATAAAGGATCTTAGTTTACTAAAATATTTTCTAGGTATCGAGATAGCAAGGTCGAAGATAGGGATTTTTCTATCTCAAAGAAAGTATGTCCTTGACCTTCTAGAGGAAATAGGCCTATTGGGAACAAAGACAGTTGATAGACCCATGGAACCAAATGTAAAACTTGATGTTAATAAAGGAGAGCAATTGGAAGATCCAGATAAGTATTAAAGACTTGTTGGTAAACTAAATTATTTAATTGTTATTCGTCTAGATATCTCGTTTGCCACAAGTATAGTGAGTCAGTTTATGGGATCTCTGCGAACTAGTCATGGGGATGTAGTTATTAGAATTTTGAGATATTTGAAAGGCCCTCTAGGGTAAGGACTTCTTTACCATAATCATGGATATATTCAGATTCAAAGGTATACAGATGCAGATTAGGTAGGCTCTTATGACCAACGGTCTACTTCAGGCTACTGTGTATTTTTGGGTGGAAACATGGTTTCATGGAAAAGTAAAAAGCAGTTAGTTGTTGCACGTTCTAATGTTGAGTCCAAGTATAAGGCTATGGCGTATACTGTTAAGTCAAGATGACCTTAATAATAATTTTGATGATAAGTCAAAAAGCAGACGAATATGATAAGCTAAAAGAAGACGAATAAAAGTAGACAAAGAAAAATGAGACGGATGCAAATCTGAAAAGCAGACGGAAGCTTAGTAGAAAAAGCAGACGAAAGCTTAGTAGAAAAAACAGACGGAATCTTAGTAAGAAAGCAGACGGAAGCAAAATGCAGACGGAAGCAGAAAGCAGACGGAAGCATCAGTTTGAGTTAAGTTA
>JAOQMQ010000007.1:60220-77217 GCA_027563845.1 Erythroxylum subrotundum | reverse complement strand
GAAAAGCAAGAGAGGAACTTGGTGAATGATAAGATGCTATTGAATGTAAGAAATCATATGAATTGAGGTTGAGTGTTCGATAAATTCCAATGGCAAATTGAATTGTTTGAATGAGGTTGTAATAGAATAAGTGAAGTTGGGATGAATGTTAAGTTTTGCATGAGGATAAAATGTGTATTCTAATTCAAGGGAAATTTCGGAATAATTGAGATAGAATTAGCTAAAGTTGCCTTCATGAAAGTTGTAGTTCGTCTTTATAGCTTTCCAACGCTATAAAGTTTGTAAATTTTGGGTATCGGAGGTGAGAGATATGATCATTACAAGTTAGGATGTCGTAAAAGACATAATTCCCGAACCATTTGAGTTTATGAAGTGATATCGGACTAGAAAAAGTTGAATTTGGCAAGATATGAGCTAAGGGGATGTTAGGATGGGTTTAGGAACCTTTGGAGGGGTATTGGAGAGTGAAAATTTTATGTTATCCGTAAGTTACACGGCCTGCCCGTGTGAATTCACACGGGCCGTGTTTTTCTGGGCGCAGGGACACAATTTCACCCGTAGGTTACACGGCCTGACCGTGTGAATTGTCCGTGTGTTTTGACCTCCTAAACGACAAAATTTCAATTTTTGGTCTTCATGAAAGTTGTAGACCTAGATGTCTACTTTCTAACCGTCTAAAAACTAAGTCAATCCGACATCTATAATGAGAGTTATGGCGTTTTCTCCAAAGTATGTTCAATAGGAATCAGGATATCAACATGTTGGATTCGTTTAGTCACAACTCCTTCGTCCGACCTCGAAATGGAGTGATTATTAAAGCAATGGATTCCTAAGACATGTATCTATCTCTCCATGAAAATTTATATCATTTGGAGTTGTTTTGAGAAGGTTGCTTGAGAGTAAGTGAGAGGTCGGTTGGGAGAGCACGATTAGGGTTTGTACACGCTTCAGCTTTTTAAGCGTATCTTGAGCTATAGGGCTCCGATTGAGGCGGTTCTTATTTCTAAATGAACTAGAGACTAAGAGCTACCATTTGGAAGAAGTCAATTGTAATTTTTGTGATTTCGCTGTATGAGCTCGCCTTTGTGGCTTGAGATGTTATGAGAACGATGTGAACCGAGGATGGCTAATGAGGGTACTGTGAAGTAACCTTAACAAGGAAACCCGCTTAGGCTTTATGGGGGTTAAATGAATTCGATTTCGGATCGATTGTTGGGCCTTGTTTAAGGAATAAGCTCATGCTTTATAAGGGCTCAATGAATTCACCCTACAGGGTAAGCCGTGCATGTTTCATGATTCCGATGAGTGTTGGAAATTCAACAAAAAAAAATACTAAGAGTAATGAAGAAGATCACATTTCATGTTTTCGCACAAGAGGTTGGATTCCGGAATCAAGCGGGATCCAACCAATATATGATTTTTGCAAAAGTTGGATTTCGGACTCAAGCGGTGTCCAACATTTGTGGTATCAAAGCCAAGAAAATGAAGCGATGATAGTTATGGTTTTCTGAAGAGTTGGGTTCCGAAAACGGGACCCAACAATGAAGACAAGTGAAAATTAATCTTTGAAAAATGGTCAAAATATAAAGCTTTCGACTCACTTTAACTTCTTTGCTTTCAAATTGTACCTAAAATCACATATGAGTTAAAGTGAGCATCTTAAGCAATTTTATGTCAATAATCGCTAAGTATTATGAAATAATTTCATAATCAATTAAGCACCTATCATACACTCATGGGAGAATAAAGACCAAAGTGTTGAATAAGTATTAACTTATTGGTTTGATGATAACAAAATATATTACTACTAATATATATACTTTTGGTGATATTAGTAACTTTATTATAATAGAATCAAGAAATGTGTGAATGATGAAGTTCAATAGAAGGGAAAAGTGAAAATAGGATTCAATTGAATGGAAAAAAATGAGCAAAGTGGAGCACATATACAATTCAAGTGAAGAATTAAAAAAAAAGGACGAATCCAGCATCTTAAGACTTAAACAAATCATTATAATCCTTCTTGTATATAGGACTTAATGCATATAGGACTTAATGCATAAGTCCTTTCATAATCAATAGAAAATTTATTTTGATCTATAAAGAATACATCTTAATTTTTAAAATTTTTTATCTTAATTTTTAAATTTTTTTTAAGAAACTTTTGATATAAGTTTAGAAATATGTTTTCATACATACTGATCTACCAATCTATAGGTGTGGTTGAGCAATGTACTATCTTTGGACATATTGGTTGACCAATGTCTAAGTGTGATCTGTTAAGGCAAATCAAATGCAGCTTCACCAACCTAATCTACACAAGCCTTCACCGAATTGCAACAACACTGGTTCAGCAACAAAATTTACAGCCTCAACAACACAGAAATGTTTCTCATTGTCAGAATGATTCGGTTGTTACAACATTCTAGAATATGATGAGGTGGCCTTATTGAGTTGTAGTTTGTTAGAGATATTTTCCTGTACTCTCCTATAAAAGGAATATCTGTAAATACACTCAAGTGAGATGACTGGAAACTACCAATATTGGAAAACTACCAAACTAGACCACTCAAACTACCAAACTAGACCACTCAGCCCTATCAAACTAGACCACTCAAACTACCAATATTGGAAAACTCAAATCCTTCCCATAGTTCGAGCTCTAGATCTAGACACCTACATCAACCTAGAATCACCCATCCCATCTCAGTTCACAGACATCTCAAGTACTCTTGTTCCAAATCCTGAGGATAATACATGGAAAAAATCAGACCAGCTTCTCATGAGCTGGCTAATATCTACCATAAATGAAAACTTGATAGGTCAAATTACACACTGCTCCTCGCTTTAGAAATATGGCAATGTCTTGCCAAAACCTTCAGCCAACAGTCCATGGCTAAAATAGCCCAGTTACGGCAACAACTTCAAACTATGCACAAGGGAGCTGACTCTATCAACGATTTTGCTATGAAAATCAAGGGCATTGGAGACTCACTTAAAGCTACTGGTGATGATTTGAAAAGCAAGGATTTTATCATGTCTCTCACAGGAGGTTTAGGCCATGATTTTGATCCAGTAGTGGTCTTAATCCACTCTCAATTGGAGACTATCACATTTGAAGATGCCTCAGACTCAACCCAACCAAAACTCTCAAACAAATCCATACTCTGTTCCTCACACACCAACTCTAAACAACCAACCTCTCCTCTTTCAAGGAAACTATCACCAAGCCTCTTCATATCTAGCCACTCCGGAAACTGTTAAAGACCCTTCATAGTATATAGATAATGGTGCGACAAATCACATCACCCCTAATCTAAGTAACCTCTCCCTTCACAATAAATATCAAGGTACAGACACTCTCCTAGTTGACAATGGGTCAAAACTTCAGATATCTCATATAGGCAACACTACTTTTCTCTCAAAATCAAATCCCTCTTCTCTGTTAAATTTAAATAACATTCTCTGTGTCCCCTCTATTGCCAAAAATTTATTAAGTGTTTCTCGATTTACTAAAGATAATGACACTTATGTTGAATTTTTTGGTGATTGTTGTGTCTTAAAGGATTTGAAAACCAGGAGAGTGGTCCTTTAAGGATACCTTAAAGATGGCCTATATCGAGTACCATTGGATCTCAGCAGTAGCTCATCCTCACCTAAACAAGAAACCGTTCAAAAAGCTTTGTATAGCTCCAACACTACAAGGCTGCTCCAATTAAACAATTGTCTTTTAGCTACTTCTTTAAAGTTTAATCCTAATATATGGCATGCTCGTTTAGGGCACCCAAATTCTAAATTGTTGTCTCTCATTCTCAGAAAATTAAACCTTTGTCATTCAAATTTGGCTCTTGATTTTTGTGATTCCTGCAAAATTGGTAAAATGCATCAACTTCCATTTAACCAATTACACATAACAGCAACTAAACCATTAGAGCTCATTTACTCTGACATCTGGGGGCTAGCATCTGTTTTGTCATCAGCTAGGTCACGATACTATGTAATTTTTATCGATGCCTACTCCAGGTTTTCATAGATCTATCCACGAAAACTAAAATCTGAACTCTATGACACGCTTGTAAGGTTTAAGTTGCAGGTTGAAAATCAGCTGGATTGCAAAATTAAAATTTTTCAGTATGACATAGGAGCTGAATAAAAACATTTTGCAGACCTATCTCCCTCAACAGGGTATTCAACTTAGATTTTCTTATCTGTACACCCATCAACAAAATGGGGTACCAAAAAGGAAACATAGAACTGTTGTTGAAGCAGGCCTAACCATATTGGCTCACGCACGTTTACCTCTCCAATTTTGGCAAGAAGCCTTTGACTATGCATCACATATTCAAAATTTAACTCCTTCTTCTGCCATTAACTTCAGATCTCCTTATGAGGTACTCTTTCATCGCACCCCAGATTACAAGTTCGTGAGAGTCTTTAGTTGCTCTATTTTTCCTTACCTCAGAAACTACTCAACCCAGAAGTTCGATTTTCATTTGAAGAAGTGCTTATTTTTTGGTATTAACTCACAACACAAGGGCTATAAATGCATGGACAATACAGGTCGGGTATTTATTACAAGAAATGCTTTATTTAATGAATCCCAATTTCCCTTTACTGAACTTTTCCCAAAAGCAACTCACCAGCCTCAGCCTTCTGCCTTTCCACAACCTATCATCAATCTTCTACCAGCTAGTACATCAGTTCCGAATACAGACACGCAACCTTCCACTCCCATACACAGTTCACCTATAAACACGCAACCTGACACATATACTAGCCCATCTCCCATACTACCTACACCTCTCTCATATCAAGACCAGACTACTCATCTTCGTCAGCCTATACTTAGAACCCATCCTATGACTACTCGGTCACAATCTAGTATTTTCAAACCTAAACTTTTTCTCTCTACAGCAAACATAGAACCTCAAACTTTCAAGCAAGCAATCTCAGACCCGAAATGGGTTGTTGCCATACAAGAAAAACTCTTTTCCATGAAAACAAACAACACCTGGACTCTTGTCCCACCCTCTCCTACCTATAACGTCATTGGTGCAAAATGAATCTTTCACATCAAATACAAACTTGATGGTAGTATCTTGAAATGCAAGGCTCGCCTTGTAGCCAAGGGGTTTCACCAAACCCCTGGCATTGATTTTGAAGATACCTTTAGTCCTGTTATAAAAGCTTCAAACATACGGGTTATCTTTTCTCTAGCAGTTCAATTTAATTGGTCCATAAGGCAGGTTGATATCAACAATACCTTTTTGAATGGAGACCTCACTGAAACTGTCTATATGTCTCAGCCTCCACATTTTGTAGACCCTCAGTATCCTCACCATGTTTGTCATCTCAATAAAGCTATCTACGGTCTTAAGCAGGCCCCAAGATCGTGGTACAACAAACTTCAACAAGCTCTATTATCCTGGGGATTCATTAACTCCATTTCTGATGCCAGTGTCTACATTCAAAATAGAGCAGGTATTGTGGTTTATTTACTTGTTTATGTAGATGACATTCTCATCACTGGGAATGATCAATCTATAATACACAATTTGATTTCTAAACTAAACTCTGTTTTTTCTCTTAAAGATCTCGGTGAGATTAGTTATTTTCTTGTCTTTGAAGTCTATCGAGACACCTCTGGTCTATATTTAAGCCAAACCAAATATATACTTGATCTCCTTAAAAAGACAAACATGGAGTCCTGCAAACCTAGCCCTACACTAATAAGCACTGGTATAAAACTCCTCCTTTCAGACTCTCCTTTATTTGACAATCCTACCTTGTTTCGAAGCACCATTGGTTCTTTATAGTATCTTGTCAACACCAGGCTAGATATAGCCTTCACTGTCAACAGACTTAGTCAATTTTTGGTTCAGCCTACCTAAGCTCACTGGGCTGCCTGCAAACATATACTGCGCTACTTGAAAGGGATATTGCATCACGGTCTAACCTTCACCAAATCCTCTCTCAATTTGTCTCTCTACAGTGATGCAGATTGGGCAAGTTGCCCCAATGATAGGCGAAGCACCTTTGGTTATTGTCTCTTCCTGGGGCATAATCTAATCACTTGGAGCTCCAAGAAACAATTAGTGGTGGCTCGCTCAAGCACAGAGGCCGAGTACCGCTCCATGGCTATTGCAACCACTGAAGTTCTGTGGATAAAATCTCTCTTCTCTGAACGGGGACTCAATTCCTCTCTTCCAACAGTGCTTTGGTGTGACAATGTTAGTGTCATATCTCTAGCAACCAACCCAGTTTTCCATGCTCGCACAAAGCACATTGAAATTAATGTTCATTTTGTGCGAGAAAACGTTATTGTAGGAGATATTCGACCTCGGCATATCCCTTCGGAAGACCAAATTGCCGATATCTTCAGTAAACCTCTGTCCTTTATTTCGCAATTTTTGTGTCAAATTGAACTTAGCGCTTTCACCGCTGTTCAATTTGAAGGGGGATGTTAAGGCAAATCAAATGCAGGTTCACCAACCTAATCTACACAAGCCTTCACCAAATTGCAATAACACTGGTTCAGCAACAAAATTTACAGCCTCAACAACACAGAAACGTTTCTCACTGCCAGAATGATTCGGTTGTTACAACATTCTAGAATATGATGAGGTGGCCTTGCTGAGTTGTAGTTTGTTAGAAATATTTTCCTGTACTCTCCTATAAAAGGAATATCTGTAAATACACTTAAGTGAGATGACTGGTTTTCTCTTTGTTCGAACGAACACCTTCTCCTTCATTCTTTCTTTTTATCTATGACTACTTTATCCAGAGAATATTAAACCCTTTCATGATCAACCATTGTGTCATGAGAAATGAAAAATTGTGTACTATGAGTTTATATATCACATTGGTTGGTCGATACAATGGTCAACCAATGAGATATAATGGTATATAAATATGCTAGATTAGTCGACCAATGTTATTGTTACTAGACGTTGCAACAACAAATTTTTGTTTCTAATGACTTTTTAGGTTATTTTGAGAATAAATATATCAGATATAAGTTGCTGGAAGATAGTTAAATATACTAAAAAGTTTCCAAGAGCCTTGGGAGGTTAGAGAATGCATGTTTGTATTATATAACACATATTGAATCATTGTTCATTGGTGTGAGTAACAGAAAGAGTTTTAAAGTTGTATGCTTATTATAATTGAGAAAATTACTTGAGATATACTTTACGGGGGTTCCTCTTACTAATTTAACCATCCAAGCACACTTCTTCCCTGCAATTGATATCCTGCACAAACGTAAATGAGTCAAAAACAATTAATGCAACCGGCCCTTTATTTGGAATTTTGTAATAATTGAGGCCATCTCGTCACCTATGAATTAATTTTTCTTTTTAGTTGTCCAGGAAGGATGACCCCATTTCGATTTGGGACGGTTAATCTCGAATACGAAGATTTTCTTTTTTTCACTTTGATATGGTTTGGCATATGATTGTGATTGAGCAAATTTACAAGTTATAACTTTGTTCTTCACCCAAGCATGGAAAAGAGTGGGCTTAAGGTCCACTCGGGCGTTTCTTACTTCTCGCAATTTCTTCGTTTCCAAGTTTTCTGAACGACTTAAATAGAGAGCTTTTGAATATACGTAACTATGAATGTATAGGTATAGCCTTTCCTTTTAGCTCAGGAAATGGCTTCTTTCTTTTGCTTGTGCCTATAAAGTAAGAATGTGAAAAGGGAAGTAGTGCGATGGACACAGCTGTTTGTGTGTCTGTACTTGAAAAAGGCCCATCTGCGTCATAAAAAGCATAACATAATTTTAGTTTAACTCGTTAGATTCCAAACCAGCAGATAACAATCTCTTTCTATGTGTATATAGGATATACTATGACGGTGGATGGTCTTAAAGGTGTGTATATTCATTCCATAGGACAGTTTGTTCTAAATATCATTAACATGACAATAATATGTATGTGAGTTGGAATCTTGACATAAGAAATACATATCTTATGCTTATTTTTATTTTTTTATGGTAACTAAAGGAACCACGATTTAATGATTGTGCACATTTAATTGGTTTAACAAGCTTAGCTAGCACCTATACTCACCATAACTCGAGTTTGGACCATAAAAACGATCCATCAACTTGTGTTGGCTATTTCAAAACCAAAGACTGTACGAGCTAGGGGCACCATAACTCGAGTTTGGACCACCTAAAAAAAAAAGAACCCCAAATTTTGTCAACGGACAATACCTTCCACAGAAGTTGAACCTATCTATTCCTTTCATAGCCATAGTCCATAGATTAGGGAAATCAGAACCCCTCTATCCGAAAAGGTTATAACATATACCATAAAGATAAAAAGCACAATATGGTTATTGATCTAGTGGATTACATTTACATCCCTTGCCTAATATACATATAAGGACTAAAGAATAATTATACTTTGTCTTTTACCTTAACCATATTTTTTAATATTAATTCTTTAATCACTATTAATTAAAAACTTTATTAATATTTGACAATCAAACTGGAGATATGCATCGCTAATGTACGTATATTTAACTTGAGAAAATTAAAGACTGAATTGAAAATATGTTCCCGTCACAGACTAAAAGAGTGACCATTCCGGAGAGGGACGTCTTATATTAAGCTTTACCTCCTTAATTTGCTACATTCGATTCGATCCAATTAGTATTCTTATCTCTACGTCGGAGCTAGAACTTTGGCTGAACATATGGCAAGAACAATTTCTATTTCACTACTAATCTTCACATTTCTCTTGTCTCTCACTCATCTACTTCCCACTCCGTCACTTTCTTCACCTGACTCCTTTGTCTTCGGAGGTTGCACTCGGCAAAAATATGTACAAAACTCACCCTACGAGTACAACCTTAACTCTCTCCTCACCTCTCTTGTAAACTCGGCCACCTACTCCTCCTATAACAACTACACCATTCTGGGCTCAAGCCCTCAAGACATTGTCTATGGCATTTATCAGTGTCGCGGAGACCTGTCCATGCCCGATTGTGCCACTTGTGTTGCTCATGCAGTGAGTAAACTGGGCTCCTTGTGCCCTCAAACATGCGGTGGAGCATTGCAACTTGAAGGGTGCTATGCCAAGTATGATAACACAAGCTTCTTAGGTGCGGAAGACAAGACTGTTGTGTTGAGAAAATGTGGTCCGTCGGTTGGCTATGATACAGATACTGTGAACATGAGAGATGGAGTTTTGGCAGGCCTTGCTAACGCTGGTGGCCCTTATAGAGTCGGAGGGTCAGGAGAGGTCCAAGGTTTTGCCCAATGTGTTGGAGATCTGAGTATGGGTGAATGTCAGGATTGTGTGTCCGAGGCTATCGGACGCCTCAAAACCGACTGTGGCATGGCCAATTACGGGGATATGTTCTTGGCTAAATGTTATGTTAGATACTCTACGACAGGGTCTGACCGAGAGTATTCCAAGTCTCATAATGGTAAGCGATGGAAAAATGTTTAGTGATTCCCTATGGCCATATTTTTAGTGTTGCTCAATTTCTCAGGTTTTGCTTTTTGCTTCACTACAGACTGTTCTTTTTCACCCGTAGAAGTTGAATGAAATATAGAAGTGGGTAGACAGACTGTCTCATTATGATTCTTTGATATGTACAGAAGTTACTTAACAAAGTTTTAGAAAGTGGCAAGGGCAAATGCATACATTAGATTCCACTTATTTTGCATAAAGATCCGCAGCCCTGCTCCTGACGGTAACTTAATCAAATTTATGTGAAAAGCAGGAAGACGTTAGGATTGTACTGATTATACTCGTTTTTTTTTTTTTTTGTGTTAATTTGGTATTGCAGGCAGACCTACTAATGAGGGTGAGAAGACATTTGCAATTATCATTGGTCTATTGGCTGGAGTCGCACTACTCATTATCTTTCTAACTTTCATGAGAAAGGTGTTTGGTGGAAACGGTAAAACTTTCTTACCAAGAATGTGAATCATAATGTGATGGCTGTATGATTTGATTTTCTGACTCCCTATCTTATCCCATGCAGGTAAATAGACACGCCAACCTCAGCATGTTCAAGTGATTGTTATTTCTTTTTTTTTCTTGATGATGTCAACTTAAGAAAGTTCCTTTTTCCTATTCCTTGTTTAAGATTTCATCTTTTTCTTTTAGCAACCGTGAAAAAGAATGGTTAAAGTACACTAGAAAAATGTGCTGAAAAGAGAAGGCAAAGATTCCACATCCATTAAAAGTTAAAAATAATCTGTTTTGGAATATTCTTTCTGTAATGATATAAAATTATAAAAATGATAATGCTTCTTTTCTGCGATAGTTCACGGTTTGTCTTTTCAACTAATTTGGAGACTGCCTCAGTGCTAACTGGAAATACATGACTAGTGCCTTTAATTTTAAGACCTTCTTAAAGGCAGGCCGGATTCCGTCTACAAAGTTAATCAGTATCACCTTGAATAAATAAATGGTGTGGAAGTTAGTTCAATCAATTAATCTATTTTTGTAATATGGAATGCAAATACACAAGGTTGTTAGAAAAGAATATTAACATAAGAACAAAAGAATTCGCATTAGATTTAAAGTGGGAAACTAATTCCCAAGAAACATTAGATACAAAAATCCAAATTATAATATGATAAATGAATCAAACATTGGTTTGCTACCATAACTATCCGAAATCTAAAAGGACAGGTTGTGAGTTCAAGTTATATATGAATACTTCATTTGATAATTTATTATGTGTTATGTGTTGATTGTCAAAAATGGAAGGCATCGTTTTCAATGCCTACCAAAGTTGAAATAAATAAATAAAAGTCAAGGATAGCTGACCAAATAGGTAAGAGATGAAGAGAGCAAATCATCCCATTAGCAGAGAAACGAAACGAGAGTGAGGGAGAAAAGAGAAAAAAAAAGTGAGGCAAAATATTTTGTATATTTTGTGAATCTAGTTTGTAATTCTCTATTTTTCTTATAATGAAATTATTCTATCCTTACCTGTAGTTTTTACCCTAATTTAAGAGTTTTTCACGTAAAATTTGTGTGTCTATTTTATCTTTAATATTTTCAGTTTCATTTTAGCTGCGAATCTGCTCTAATCCGGTCGATTTTTATAAATGGTATCAGAGCGAGGTGAGAAAATTACGACAAATTTTTTGGCGTAATCCGTTCGGAGTTCAGGTGAGTACAGTGAAAGTTGGCGAACAGTAACCACAAAAGGTGACATCTGTTGCATTTATTTTTGCATAAAATTGTGTAGTTACTGTAATTCAAGTATACAGTACTATTCACATGTACGGTACTATTCATACATACGCATATGATACTATTCATATATACGGATACTATTCACGTGAAATAGTGAGAGTCAAAATTCTGTTCGTAATAGAAGCAATGACAACAAAATTTACGATTGAAAGGTTCAATAGGAGTAATTTCTCATTGTGGAAGTTGAAGATGAAGGCTATCTTAAAAAAAGATAACTGTTTAGCAGCCATCAGCGAAAGGCCGACAACATTCAAAGATGATAATAAGTGGAATGAGATGGACAGGAATGCTATTGCAAATCTTCATCTAGCGCTAGAAAATGAGATATTGTCAAGCATAGAGGAGAAGAAGACGGCAAAAGAGATTTGGGATCATCTCACAAAATTGTACGAGGCCAAATCACTCTACAACAAAATTTTTCTGAAGAGGAAACTATATACTTATCCTACATCCTTTCTAGTTAACCAACCTACCTATCCTTTATCGACATATCTTATCCCACCAATTTATTCTCCACCAATATACCCTGAATAAGTTGACTCGAAAAGGTATTTAAGTTCAATTATCCTTTGACCAAGCAATATGTTCATCTTTCCACCACTAAGCCCAAATGGACCAAATCAAAGCCTAAACCTAAAAAGCCTCATGAGCCATCACCTTCATACACTAAACCTGCTGATCCATACCCTAAACTAGCTGATTCGTGGAATAAACCCTTACAGAACTACATTCCACCTGCTTCTCCACCAAAGCCTTAATCTCCTCCACATATTGGGGAAAAAAAGCTCCTCAGATAGAGTTTATAGCAACTCTTGCACTAGCATCCGTTCCTACCATATCTGAAGATGAATGCCCCTTTGAGAATTATAACTTAACAATTCTTACACCAGCATCTATTCTTGAGATATTTGAGGAAGAATGCCCCTCTGAGCATTTTAGTAACTCTAAGCAATCATCTGTAGTAGCTGAACCATTTGAAGTGTCTAAACCTTCTTTATATAAATCTGCACGGTTTGCTGACTTGACAAATCTAGCTCAAGTCATGATGACCATGCCTCAATCTACAGAAGTTGAGCCAGAGATCAGTGAAGCTGAGTCTACATGAACTAAACCCTTCATACCTTCACCATCACCAACACCACCAACCAAACCTACTTCAGATCTCTAGTTTACATTCGATGGTCTTCCACATAGAAAATGGAGAGATCATCTCCATAAATTCGGTGCTTGGATTGATTTGCAAATGACTCGATCAAATAATCATTTACGACATATTTTGTCTAAGTTTACTTCTTGTTTTACTGGTACATTACGAGAATGCTGGCAAAGTCTTAATGAATATCGCAGACTTCAGTTCGTTCAAGTCACATCTGTTGGATTACTTCTTGGAGTAATTCATAAAGAGTTCAATGGTGACTTTCAACTCATCGACAAATAGGTCAAACAATAATAATTTGAAATGAAGTTTTCTCCTCTAGATCGAAGAGATTTACAAAAACATTTCCAGCGTATGACAGAACGTTATTATCTTCTCAATGGATCCAATGATGTTACTCTTCATTATACATTCATTTCCTCTCTTCTAGAAGATTTACAACTTGAGTTACAAAGGACCATTGCTACACTCCATCGAGATATAAAAAATATATCTCTTGGAGAAATCTATCAACTCGCCTTAATTTCTCTTGATAAGCTATGTGATCAACAAATGTTCCCTAAAAACATGATTAAAGGTGGTCCTCTGTTAAAGAAAGCGTGCAAAAAGCCATATCTGATGATCAAGTATAAAGAGAAAAAAGAATGTGATTGTCAGACAAAGAAGAAAAATCATCACAAGAAGTTCCATAAATCCCATGTGTCTCTTAAGAAAGGCTACAAGCCTTTCGAAAGAAAGAAACATTGACATTTTGTCCGTTTCTTCAAAAGGAGAAATCCTCAAGGAAAACCACTAGTGTTATTTTCTTTGTGGCAAATTAAACCATATTGCTCGTCAATGTCCTTGTAAGACAAAAAGGGATATCAAATTCCTAGATTCCATTGAAACTATCATGCCAATCAATGATGATCATGGAAGCATTGAAAGATCTCATAGAAGAATAATCTAGTAAGGATAAAGACACCAAGTTTGCTGTTCCCTTTATTCCTCTAATAAGGATGATGACTCCAATGATATCTCCATTTATAAAGATGACATCTTCAGTTCTGAAGATGACATGCTCTACATGTTACAACAATAACAACCGTGTCTTAAGCTTATTCCCAAGCCTATTCTTCATCCCTATGTGCAAATTTAGTTACTGTTCCAAGATAAGTATAATCTACCCATTAAAGCTACTGATACATGGATACTGGATCTATCAAAAATAATTATAAAGCCTAGCATTTTACCTCCTAAAGCATGGAGTTCCCATGATGAATATTTCATTGTTGCTGAGGGAAATACTTTTAAGATCGGGCTTATCACTAAAAGGAAAATAGGGATCCGTTTCTTCCCTGACTTTATGGTATAGACCAAGGTTCTTGACAGTAATTTGCATCTCCACTACAGATTCTACCCACAAGAATCAGATGTCACGCTAACTTCAGTTCTTACACTAACTTCAGGAACATATTTGAGCTTACTCAAGTACCACCATAGTATGAAGCCTTGAGATATCAATTTTTAGACTATTGTCCTGAGTCTCATACATAATTCTCTCATTCCAATCCTCTATGAAAGAATTCTGATTTCTTCATTCGTCTTCCTTTCAAGAAGAATGAAGATATCAATTATACCGAGGCTACTCATTTGAGTATGAACCCTGATGATCTAAAACTAGCACAAGAAAAATGTGTTATCCTTCTTCAGCAAGGACTTATTGAGCCCATTAAATCAGATTGGACTTGTCAAGTTTTTTATGTCAACAAAAGGTCTGAATAGAAGCGAGGGAAAAATAGGCTAGTCATTGAATATAAACCTCTAAATTCTTTCTTACAAGATGATAAATTCCCACTGCTGAAGATTAATATACAGGTACTATTTCTGAGGGAAGGTACCATCTTCTCCAAGTTTGATCTTAAAGTAGGATTTTGGCAACTTGGAATTAACCCTTAAGAAAGATACAAGACATCCTTTTGTATTCCAAACACCAATACCAATGGATTGTTATGCCGTTTAGACTTAAAGTTGTCCCTTCACTATTTCAACAGAATATTAAGAAGATCTTTGAGCCTATTCTCCACAGTGCTTTGTTCTACATTGATGACATCTTGCTATAATCTAAAACATATGAGGAGCATCATGCTTTACTCTAAACCTTCTTGGATCTCACAAAGCAATGGGGGTTATGCTTTTAGAAAACAAGATCCATATAGGAACGACCCAAATAGAATTTTTAGTTATGCATTTCCACAATCGATTCTATCAGCCTGGACTACACATTGCCAATAAACTACTGCATTTTCCTGATAACAATCTCATAACCAAATAGATACAACAATTCCTTGGAATTATCAATTATATTAGAGATTCATCCCTCACATAGCCAATTATACATCGTCCCTATCAAAGTTGCTACAAAAGAATCTACCACTATAAGAAAAGGAGCAAACTAGAACCATACAACATTTAAAACAAGCATGTCAATATCCACCAACCTTGAAGATTCCTGATAAAGACCAGCGCATTCTTCAGCAATAGAATGCTATTCTCACTAAAAGGATTTCATGTTATAAATTCACCTTTCACCTTACCAAAGGTAACATCCTAGCTGATTTCCTATCTCTTCCTTTCAGTGTAATCACTACCTTAAATCATACCCCTCTCCTCCGTTTCATGGCTGACTTACCTACTACTGCAAGAGCAAAGAAGTTCTTTCCTCTGATTTCTATTACACCCACTACTATTGCAGAAGTTCCATCTCTTGCCAAATTAAGCATGTTCTATTACCTACAACTCTTCCTTAGCCAAACCAACTCACCTTACAACCCCTCCTTGTTTAATCTCAAAGCACCATACCTCAATATGTTCTTCCTTAATGGTCCACTCTCTGAGAATGCATTATGGTATCTTGGGCTCTCTCTCCCCTTTATGCCTATACTTTCACCTTACCTCCTCTACAGGTCTACCAATATATCTGTGACCGAGATAATGAAAGTTCTCTATTATGAACTTTCCTTGAGTGGTATCAAACACTGGAACAATGGAGAAAACATCTTTCCATAGTCAATGAACAACATCGATTATGGAAAGCCCTTTTAAAGAAACAATCTACACAATGTTTCTTTATTCTCTATCATATCTCACAGCACATACTGGTGTAATCTATTTTGACAATAGAGTCTATTTTCATCACATTTCACACTACTGGCCAAGGTATAAGGAAAATATCCTTAAATCTTTTAGAAGTTTTCTTAAGGACGTAAATCATTTCCCTCAGCATACACCTATCATCTCTACTTCTCTTGGACCCTACCTAAGAGAATTTATTCCCGGTGATCCTGAAATGATAGAAGTTAACATATTAGGCCCAAACAGCCCAATATATTCTGAATATGAGGATTCGACGCCAATCCAAATTTCCTCTGATACTGCAGGACCTTTACAGCCTCTGGCCTCCTTCTTCTAAGATGCACAAGATCCCAATGATGATATTTTAATCCCTAATGAAGAAGAGCTTAATCAATTCCTACAAAGAATCCACACAAACAATGCCAGTTCCAACAAAAGACAAAGGACCTACAAAGCTCATTCTAACACTGACAACTCAAGTGAAGGAGCTTCTCCTTATATTCTCTAGTCATGGTAAGAACCGATTCAATGTGACTGATGACTAAGATTCCACTTCTCACTGTGGGACCCGTATATTAGTTGTCTTTATAATTATATGTCTTTTCTAAAGTGTCATTATGTTTGTGAAAGAATCTTTGGGGTCTACATCCTCCTTAAAGATTATTTCTTATCCCTTAGGAATATTTGGGACTTATGTGTTTCCCACTTTTTACTATTTACTTTTTTAAAGTTGTGTGAATGATTGTACCTAAGGAATCTTTTCCTTAAAGTTGTTTGTCTTTATTCCCTTGCTTAGTCTATAAAAGCAAGGATTCTCTTTCGTTGTAGAGGAGGTAAGGTGACAACACAGGCATAAAAGGTAGAGAGAGCCTAAAGATACCATAATGCATTCTCTAAGAGTGGATCATTAAGGAAGAACACATTGAGGTATGAGGTATGGTGCTCTGAGGTTAAACAAAGAGGGGCTGCAAGGTGAGTTGGTCTGGCTGAGGAAGAGTTGTAGGTAATAGAACATGCTCAATCTGGCAACACATGCAACTTATACAACAATAGTGGGTGTACTAACAATCGGAGGAGAAAAACTTCTTTTTTCTTGCAGTAATAGGTAAGTTAGTCATGAAAAGGAGGAGAGGGAAATGATTCAAGGTAATGATTACACTAAAAGGAAGAGATAGGAAATCAGTTAGGATGTTACCTTTGGTAAGGTGAATGGTGAATTTATAGCATGAAATCCTTTTATTGAGAATAACATTTCATTGCTGGATAATGTGCTAGCCTTTTGTAGGAATCTTCAAGGCTGGTAGATGTTGACATGTTTGCTTTAAATGTTGTATGGTTCTAGTTTGCTCTTTTCCCCATGGTGGTGGATTCTTTTGTAGCAATTTTGATAGGGACGATGTATAATCAGCCACGTGAGGGATTGCAACATCCCACTACCATAAGGCAAATACCCGGATACCCGAAGGACATTCAAGTACATACCTTATGATAATGGT
>JAOQMQ010000007.1:35408-60120 GCA_027563845.1 Erythroxylum subrotundum | reverse complement strand
GTGCAAAAATCCTAATTTCTCACAAAATTCTCACGATTTACAATTCTAGTCCTAACATGGGTAACGGGATGCTACAGGGATGAAATCTCATATTTAATTGACAATTCTATGAAATCTCATATTTAATTGACAATTCTAAGGAATTGTTGTATTTGTTTGGTTGTGAGATTGTTATCAGGAAAATGCATTAGTTTACTGGCAATATGCGGACTAGGCTAATAAAATCCATTGTGGAAATGCATACCCAAAAAGTTAATTTGGTCTGTTTCGATTTATCTCTTCTTTGCTGAACGCATAATCCCATGTTGCTTCATGAGATCCAAGAAGGTTTAGAGTAAAGCCTGATGATCTTCATAGGTTTTAGAGTATAGCAAGATGGCATCAATATAGATCAAGGCATTATAGAGAATAAGCCCAAAGATCTTCATCATATCCTGTTGAAATAGTGAAGAGGCAACCTTAAGTCCAAATGGCATAACAGTCCATTGGTATTGATACAAAAGGCTATCTTGTATTTCTCTTGAGGTCTATCCCAAGTTTCCAAAATCCTACTTTAAGATCAAACTTAGATAAGATGGTAGCTTCCTTTAGAAATAGTATCTATGTACTAATCTTCGACACTGGGAATTTATCATCTTGTAGGAAAGCATTTAGAGGTTTATAGTCAATGACTAACCTCTTTTTTCCTTGCATCTGTTCAGACCTTTTGTTGAAATAAAAATCCTAACAAGCTCAATCAGATTTATTGGGCTTAATAAGTCCTTATTGAAGAAGGATAACACATTCCTTTTGGCTAGTTTCAGATCATGAGGGTTCTTACCTGGATGAGTAGCCTTGGTAGGATTGATATCTTCGTTCTTCTTGAAAAGAAGACGAATGAAGAAATCAGGGTTCTGCCATAAAGGATTGGAATGAGAGAACTGTGCATGAGACTCAAGACAATAGTCTAAAAGTTGGTCTCTCAAGGCTTCATATAGTGGTGGTACTTGAGTACACTCAAATACATTCTTGATGTCAGTATAAGAACTGAAGTTAACACGACATCAAATTCCTGTATGTGAAACCTATAGTGGAGATGCCTCACAATAGGCATTTATATCAATAAAAATATTTGGGCCAGGTAGATTATTACCAAGAACCTTGATCCATACCACACAATTAAAGGAAAAAATGAATCCTTATTTTCCTTTTAGTGATAAGCCCGATTTTGAAAGAATTTCCATTAATAACAGTGAAATACTCATCATGGGAACTCTATGCTTCAAGAGGTAAAATGCTAGGCTTCATAATGGTTACGTTAGATCCAGTATCCATGCACCCAATAGCTTTAATGGGCCGATCATACTTATCTTGGAACAGTAACTGGATTTGCACATAAGGACGAGGAATAGGTTTGGGGACAAGCTTGAGACATGTTTGCTGTTACTGTAACATGTAAAGCATGTCATCTTCAGAACTAGAGAGATCATCTTCAGAACTGGAGATATCAGAGGAGTCATCATTGTCATTAGAAAAATCAAGGGAACAACAAACTTAGTGTCTTTATCTTCATTGGATTGTTCTTCAATAAGGTCTTTAATGTTTCCATAATCATCTTGGATCGACATAATAGCTTTAATGGAATCTAGGAGTTTAATATCCCTTTTTGTCTTATGAGTACATTGATGAGAAAAATGTCCTAATTTCTCACAAAGAAAACAACAATCTGGTGGTTTTCCTTGAGTATTTCTCCTTTTAAAGAAGCAGACAAAATGTCGGCGTTTCTTTCTTCTGAAGGGCTTCTAACCCTCCTTAAGAGACACATAGGATATGTGGAACTTCTTGTAAGAGAACTTTCTATGATGGTGTTTCTTTTTCGATCTTTTTCATACTTACACTTGATCGTCAAATATGGATTTTTGCACGTTTTCTTTAACAGAAGATCACTTTTAATCATGTTCTTGAAGAACAATTGTTGATCATATAGCTTATCAAAAGAAGCTAAGGTGAGCTAACAGATTTCTCCAAGAGATATATCTTTCATATCTCTTCAAAGTGCAACAATGGTCCTTTGTAACTCAGGTTTTAATTCTTATAAAAGAGAGGGAATGAATGTTTAATGAAGAGTAGCATCATTGAAACCATTGAGTAGATAATAACATTCCGTCATATGTTGGAAATGTTTTTATATCTCTTCAATCCAGAGAACAACACTTCATTTCAAAGTATTCTTATCTGACCTATTTGTCGATGAGTTGAAAATCACCAATGCACTCTTTATGAATTACTCCACAAAGCAATCCAGCAAATATAACTTGAACGAATTGAAGTCTAAGATATTCATTTGGACTTTGCCACCATTCTCGTAATGTACCAATAAAATAAGAAGTAAACTCAGATAAAATATGTCATAAAGGATGATTTGGTCGAGTCATTTGCAAATCAATACAATTACCGAATTCATGGAGACACTCTCTCCATTTTCTAGGAGGAAGATATTGAATGCAAACTAGGGACCTAGAGTAGGTTTGGTCGGTGGTGGTGAAGGTTTGAAGGGTTCAGTTCCTGTAGACTCAGGTTCATTGATCTCTAGCTCAACTTTTGTAGGTTGAGGCATGGTCATCATGAATTGAGTTTAATCTGTAAAGTCAACGAACTGTGTAGATTCATCAAAAGAAGGTTCAGACACTTCAGATGGTTCAGCTGCTATCAGATGATTACTCAGAGTTGCTAGAATGCTTAGAGGGGCATTCTTCATCAGATATCTTAGGAATAGATGTTAGTGTAAGAATTGTTAAGTTATAATGCTCAAAAGGGCATTCATCTTCAGATATGATAGGAACGGACACTAGTGCAAGAGTTTTGATGAACTCTATCTGAGGAGCTTTTTTTTCCTAGTAGATGGCGGAGTTTGAGGCTTTGGTGGAGAAGAAGGTGGAGTGTGGATCTATAAGGGTTTATTCCACGGATAAGTTGGTTTAGGATATGGATCAGTAGGTTTAGTGTATGAAGGTGATGGCTTATGAGGCTTTTAGGTTTAGGCTTTCATTTAGTTCATTTGGGCTTAGTGGTGGAAGGATGAACATACTGCCTGATTAAAGGATAATTGAACTTGAATACCTTTTTGTAGTTAACTTCTTTAGGTTATGTTGGTGGAGAATAGATTGGTGGGATAGGATATGTTAGTGAAGGATAGGTAGGTTGGTTAACTGGAAAGGATGTAAGATAAGCTCCATAAATAGTCTTAGACTGTTCTTTCTACATGTCAGCTTCCATTTGTTGCAGAATCTCTTTCGCCCTTTTGAGTTCTTGCTCCTTGATTGTGAAATCAAAGCCAAAATACCGAGTATCAACACAGTGTCGAAGAGTTTCATCAAGTTAGGCCATTTGAGCTTTGTAAGACCTATATAGTTTCTGGATCTTTGTAGAGACTGTATCAACTCATTGGTGTGTAGCTTGCATTTATTGAGTCAAACCATCAAGTTTGGAATTAATTTATTGAAGGACTTTGTCCTGGGTCAAAGCATTATCATTTTGGCAGTTGAGAGTTTCATTAACAGGATTTGAAAGCATTGTTCCATGAGCACTCATGTCAGAGGAACGAATACATAGGTTAAAGATAATCCTTTGTTGTTAATTTGCTCGTCTCTCCAGTGGTGGAAAATCTTCCTCATAAGGATTAACCATCATTCACGAAATTGGAGAGGGTGTAGTAACAATAGGAATAAAAGGAATAACTAGCTGAGGATGTTTAGAGATTGACTCTGGATAATTCAAATGTTATGTACCAATAACTTTGAGCATTTCAAGAATATCTAAGTTGTGGGCTTAGATTTTCAATCCAAGATTCAGAATCATCATGATCATCATGGTGATAGTGAGCTTGGCGAGTAGGCTGACAAGTACAGATCTCCTTTTTGTTGTTCTTCTTCTTCCTTCGTCGTTGATTATAAAGCTCATCATCGTCATCACTGTCTAAATCAGGGTTCATACATACTTCACAGTCTGGTTCGCACATAGAGGGATCTACATCCCAAAAAAATGTCGAAAATGATGATTAACATAGATTAGTTCTCCATCAAGTTTAAAATAGTGGATCGTAGGTCTATCTTTTCCTTCTATGTGAGCCAGAAATAAGTGAAACTGAGTCCATAGGAACTAAACCCTTTAAACCTTCATCACCACTAGCACCAGCACCACCAACCAAACCTACTTCAAGTCCCTGGTTTACATTTGATGATCTTGCACCTAGAAAATGTAAAGAGCGTCTCCATGAATTTGGCACTTGGATTAATTTGCAAATGACTCGACCAAATCATCCTTTACGAGATATTTTTTCTAAGTTTTCTTCTCGTTTTACTAGTACATTATGAGAATGGTGGCAAAGTCTTGATGAATATCGTAGACTTCAATCTGTACAAGTCACATTTGTTGGATTACTTTTTAGAGTAATTTATAAAGAGTTCATTGGTGACTTTTAGCTTATTGATAAATAGGTCAGACAAGAATAATTTGAAATGAAATGTTGTTCTCTGGATAAAAGAGATTTGAAAAAACATTTCCAACGTATGATAGAACGTTATTATCTACTTAATGGTTTCAATGATGTTACTCTCCGTTATACATTTATTTCCTCCCTTCCAAAAGAATTACAACTTGAGTTACAAAGGACCATTGCTGCACTTCGATGAGTTATGAAATATATATCTCTTGGAGAAATCTATCAACTCGCCTAAGCTTCTCTTGCTAAGTTATGTGATCAACAGATGTTCTTCAAGAACATAATTAAAGGCGGTCCTCTATTAAAGAAAGCGTGTAAAAAGCTATATCTGACAATCAAGTGTAAGGAGGAAAAAGATTATGATTGTCACACAAAGAAGAAACATCATCATAACAAGTTCTCCTACAAGAAGTTCCACAGATCCCATATGTCTCCTAAGGAAGGTTACAAGCCCTTTAGAAGAAAGAAATGCTGATTTGTCTGCTTCTTCAAAAGGAGAAATCCTCAAGGAAAACCACCAAATCGTTGTTTTCTTTATGGCAAATCAAGACATTTTGCTCATCAATTTCCTCATTAGACAAAAAGGGATATCAAACTCCTGGATTCCATTGAAGCCATTATGCCGATCCTTAATGATCATGGAAATATTGAGGACCTTATTAAAGAACAATCTATTGAAGGTAAAGACACTAAGTTTACTATTCCCCTTGATTCCTCTAATGAGGATGATGACTCCTCTAATATCTCCATTTATGAAGATGACATCTTCAGTTCTAAAGATGACATGCTCTACATATTACAACAACAACGACCGTGTCTTAAGCTTGTTCCCAACCTTATTCCTCGTCCCTATGTCCAAATTCAGTTACTGTTCCAAGATAAGTATGAATGGCCCATTAAAGCTACTGGTATATGGATATTGGATCTAGCAAAAATAATTATGAAGCCTAGCATTTTACCTCCTAAAGTATGGAGTTCCCATGATGAATATTTCACTGTTGCTGATGGAAATACTTTTAAGATCAGGCTTATCACTAAAAGGAAAATAGGGATTCATTTCTTCCCTGACTGTGTGGTATGGACCAAGGTTCTTGGAAGTAATCTACCCAGCCCAGATATTCTTATTGGTATGGATGTCTATTGTAAGGCATCTCCAATATAGATTCTAACCACAAGAATCAGATGTCGCGCTAACGTCAGTTCTTACATTGACTTTAGGAATGTATTTGAGGTTACTTAAGTACCACCGCCGTATGAAGCCTTGAGATATCAATTTTTGGTTTACTAGTCCCCCTGATTCCTCTGATGAGGATGATGACTCATCTGATATCTCCATTTCTGAAGATGATATCTCTAGTTTTGAAGATGACATGTTGTACATATTATAGCAACAACAACCGTGACTCAAGCTTGTCCTTAATCATATTCCTCGTTCCTATGTTCAAATCCAGTTACTGTTCTAAGATAAGTATGACCGACCTATTAAAGTTATTGGGTACATGGATACTATATCTAGCAGAACCATTATGAAACCCAACATTTTACTCCCTGAAGCTTGGAGTTCCCATGATGAGTATTTCACAAAAAGGAAAATAGGGATTTGTTTCTTCCATGACTGTATGGTATAGACCAAGGTTTTTGGCAGTAATCTACCTGACCCAGATATTCTTATTGGTATGGATGTCTATTGTAAGGCATCTCCACTACAGTATTCTTAATGAAAGTGAGTAGGCAGGTATCATAAGACATGAATCCATTACCTAGTGACCCTATTCATCTTTCTTCAACCTTATCTATAGTCCATGTTCCTTCTAGTGTGAAACATACCTTATCTAATCATATAGAACACCTTGTAGAAATAGCCCATGTCCTTGAAGAAAATTGTATTTCTAATACTTCTTTACCTTTACTTATTCCCTACAGTATATATTCTCATGATCGTTCTTGTACAAAGAGTATACGCAATATCTTCTCCACACACAGGCCTAAAGTAAAAGGAACCATTCAGAATTCTCATTTAGAATAGTGTGGTTTGCAAGCAACTTCAGCAGAATAATACGTAAAACTCAAGATCCCAAAGGAGCTCATCTCCCTTTTGAGAGAGCAGAACCATACACACCTACATATTGAAGCTATTCTTCTTGTTCTCACCCTCCATGTAAGAAAGAGAATACTTAATATAGCCAGGATATCTCTTTTGGACACTGCCTATATGACGTACCAAAACACACTAATTGGTACCTTGTTGACAACTCTCAACAACAGAAGTGTCATCCTCACCATTGCTGTAGTGCCCCCTTATTGTAGTGTACACACCGGGATGCCCGGAGGTCATTCCGGTACATATCCTACGATAATGGCAAGCTACGATCGATCACTACATTCACTTCACGTGACATCATATCATTAATCACTTATAAGCATCACTAGAAAATCACAATATTCTAAAAACCAACTTTTTCCTCATTTCATTGTATAAAAATCGAAAGTTTACATTGTGTCTTTCAACACTCCTTACATGTACATTATCAAAACCTAATACAAAAATGCTATATGAAAGAGGAAAAGATACAAAATCTATCTAGACTGTCTAAAAATTTCAGCTGACTGGCCTTTGAGCCATGACTTCTCTTGCCAAATCACAATCTACACGGCTGGTAAAGCCTCTCAGTAGCTAGAGTCATCTCTCGGTCCTGAAAAGACAATGTTGCAATTTTAGTGAGTTTTGCGAACTCAATGAGGTAACCATTATCGATGGTTCACTCAATTCATGCAACACATCATTTCACATAACATACAATCACATTTTCTCATAATCGATCATGTATCACATTTTCACTTAAGCATAGGTAATTATGCATTTCAATCAATCAATCATGCTTAACAAAATGCATATGAAACATTTATGAGACTCTTTTCCAATTGTTACGTTATTGTGATCGAGTGCCTAAATTATCCCGTATCTATTTTGGATACCGGGCTTATTAATAACTGTCCCTTATCCGATGAGGATACATGGCTCATTTTACATAGTGAGCCTTAGGCTCTTAATCAATTTCTGAGCTCGAGGCTCTTTTCATACTTTGAGCTTTAAGCTCTGATCAATGGCTACTTTGGTCACAACTACTATTAACTGATTGTGCATTCATGTATGGAATGCATCTATCACAATCAATCATATTATGAAACACATAGTTCTTCACATTCACATTCAAGCAGCACTTCAATAAACATTCCACATTTCACATCATCGAACCTTCTATCCAGAAATCAACACAATTCAATTCACATTCATTTTTCATTCAAAACATAATTTAAACAAACAATAATTGAGAAAAATCATCTAGGTTACTCACTAGTTGCTCCTGAAGCTAATGCCTGGAAGTTCCGGCAACGTCTAGAGGTTGATGTTCCATTTGCTCCTCTATATCAAACAACATACACATATATAATAATTTGTACAATCATTAGTGTTTAATAATGCACATGAATTATGTACAATGCATGTTCATGACAATCCTGGGTATCATTCCATCAATTTAATCACAAAAACAATCAAATATCAAAACTCACTTAACTATCATTTGTCCGTAGGGTTTATACCTCAATAAACCATTTGAATCCAATGTCATAACCCAATGAATCATTTCAGATTTTTCTCCAAACACTGACTTTCAGGTCTACTGTTCTTGATCATTTAAACAATGAAAATAAAAAAAAATTGACAGTACTTTCTTCTAGAAAAGTATTCTCCTATCGTTTAAGTTTCTAATGACACCAAGATTGTTCAATTTGGTTCAGTATTTTAAAAGTTATTCTCCAAATATTTTCGGACTGTTCTTATACTAAGATAGTGCCCTGCATTCATCTTCCATCCAGAAATTGAAAGTCTTAGAGACTGAATTAAAATTAAGTTTCTTCATATAATTTGTATCCCTATGTCTCTAGTTTACTCTAAATAAAAAATCAGTCCATTTGGATAACTATAGCAAAAGTTATGCCTAAAATACTGAAACATGTTTAGTGTAGAGAGAAGTTCGTCGCGACGAACTCTTCCAGAGAGGAATTCTTGCAAAATATTCACAAGTTTGTGGCGGCAAAACCTAAGGTTGGCCGCAACGAACTTTTCCCGAAAGGAATCCTAGCCAAATCCTTCGAGTTTGTCGCGGCGAACATTCACAAAAGCATACCCAATTTTTCAACTTTAGGCCACATTTTAAGACTCTTATGGATGGAATTTGAATTCAACGTCTTCATGAAAAATGTAGCCATATGTCTCTAGTTTAATCCAAATTAAGAATCATCTCATTTGGATAACTAGAGAAAAAGGTATGGCTAAAAGAATGAAGCATACTCAATGAACATTTTCCAGATCAGCTACAAATTTTGTTTCCAAATTTTTTTCCTTAACACAACTCATACCAAGATCACCCTTTTCTACTCCCTCTCCTCCTCATTCTCATTTCTACACTCATCCATAAACAACTCTTAACCTATATTTAGCATTTATATGAAACAAAACATCAATATATGCATATATGTTCATTTCTTCATCAACATTCAACTACATCTCATTATTCAAAAATTCCTATTCTTTTTCCATAACAAATCTCTTTCCTAAGTTCATTATTTCAAGTTAATAACCACTTCATGTACACTTCAAGTTTAGCTCAACATCATCTATACACAAATCAAAATTCTATGCTTGATCAGAAATACCCAAAATAGAACACAAACATATACATTCATCCACCCATTTTTTGCACTCATTTCTCACCCCATTATGAAGATCATTCCACCTCAAAACATCACTTTAACAAATCATAATTTATTATTCATCAAGCACATACAAAGGCAAGATATTTACCTAAACCTTGCATCACTCACGTTCATTACACAAAACACCTTCATGCATTAGCCTCTAACTATCATCATAAATGCTTTATTTAACATTACCCATAAAAATTAAAACATGACTTACTTGATTTAGCTACCAATCTTCAAACTCTTCAAGAAAATAAAAAAATACCTAACTTCAAACACCACCCACGATCATCACCATCTTTAGGGTTGGAAGGTTAGGGTTTTTGGTGGAAATGAAAGAGAGAGCAAGGTGGAAGAATAGCAAGTGGAAGATGAGTGGGTTAGGTTCAAAGAAAATGGTGGTTAGAAGGATCAAAACCCATGAAGAAGAGGAAGAAGAGAAGCTACGAAGATGAAGAAGAAACCAATATAAAACTCCAATAGCTTTTTAAGAGAGAAGCATCGTGAGAGAGCAAACAAAAAAGGGGGGTCCTTTAATAAAAAAAAATCAACTTAAGACATGTGTCACTTGCACCAATTTCTAAAGCATTAAAATAGGTTCCCTCATTTAACTAGTCCAAATAATTTCAATTTCTACTCCAATTGTCCCCCAATTTTCAATAGCACTTGTAAATAAATCCTAAGGTCATTTATCAAAATTTTCATTGCCATTGGACAGTAATTTCTACTATCATTTATTAATAGTTTTGTCACTTGGCAATTTTTCTAGTCCAAAAATACCCAACAATTTCCAGAAATTTCTCCAAAAATTTCAAAAATTCTAAATTAGCAATTACACTCTCCAAATCAATTTTCAACACATAAAAATCACAATTCTCAATATAAATCACATTTAGAAACAATTATACCCGGAATGTCAATGAATGCATGTACAGACATATTTATGTGCAAAATTTTACTATTCACATGTATGTGCATGTCATATTATGCATGAACATGAAATGCATTTTCTAATCTCTCAGTAGTCTCTCATATTTACTATTTTAGCCTTAACGTGGGTAACGAGATGTTACAATTGCCCCTGATTTTAATATCAGGCTAGATGATCCTGCTTTGTCTGAATGACTTCAAGTTCAGATCTAGTCTGCTCCTACAACTATTATGACTACTCTTCACTACTAGATGATCTATAGTTTGCAGAATCATGCCATAGATCTCAACTTCCCAAACTCTACTTATGATGGGTTATACATGGTAGCAGACAGAGCTCATGATCAAAATACCATCATCCAAATCCTGAAGCAATTACCACCAGCGGAACTTGAAAAGTTAATGTCAAATAAATGAATCACTAACTACCAAAAAGTGTTTCATGCCCCTCACACGCATTCCTTTCACACCACTACTCCACCTATTATGAAGACCTTACGAGATGGAACTGTGAAATCCATCTACACCAGGCCCAATGAAGATCAATCTGGACCCTCACATACATCAGGCCCTATCCTAATGATTCAACTAGTGTTCTCTCACAGAGAAGGAAAACATAGACCTTCGATCCATTATTTTAAACCTGATGGAGAACCAGTCTATGTCAGTCATCATTATGGACATTTTATCTAGGATGTAGATCCCTTTACGAGTGACTGTGGATGTCCTACCCATTCATTTATTGATTGTTGATGATTATGGATGTACAAAAGTATAAGTGTGGGTTGTGCATATGTGTGAGATCGTTATAATTGTTATGATGTTGTTTTATGTCTTATCAATGAAATTCCTATATTAATATAGTTTCTTTTAATTTTTATATGACAAAAAGAAAAGAAAGAAAAAGAGAAAAACAAAGGAAAAGGAAAAGGAAAAGGAAAAGGAAAAAGAAAAGGAAAAGAAAAAGAAAAAGAAAAAGAAAAAGAAAAAGATGTTTAAATGAAAGTATCAAAAAGGAAATGCATATGTGTTACAAAGTTACTTATGATTAGTCTTTCCTCCTAAAGTTGTATTGAATAAGTTCCTTGAGTATGTTAGATATGAGGTGGATGTTGCTTTCAATGGTCACTCCCTATGGTTAAAAAGTCTTATTCGTGATCAGTTTTTGTGAATGATATATGCTTGATGTGGTTTGTGGTGAGATAGTTGATGTATACAATTGTGAGTGAATGTTGGTTTTTTCACTTGATGGTCTATTAAGTGTTTTTCTTATTTCACTAGCTTTGATGGCTTTTACACTACACTATCTAAATACATCTCACCTTACCTTTGCCCACATTACAACCTAAAAAGTCCTTTAATTTATGATTATGCATATGACTCTTAGTTGTAAAGAAATAAAATGATTTACAAAGTTGTGGAATGTTATGATCATGAATGGTATTTGAGTTCACTCATGAATCTATCTTATTTAACACATTTTGTCTAAGTCTACCATTAGAATGCTCAGTTTCTGAAGGTGATGAATGTTGATTGATCATGAGTAAAAGTTTTGAATGTTAAAATTCTTGCTATGGTTGTTGAAAGTCATTCATCTTTGTTAATGATAATGTATTCTCGGAAAATATGAGAATTGAGTAAATGTTTTTGGGTCTATGATCTTGATTTAGATGTTTTGCCTGAGGACGGTCAAAAGCTAAGTGTGAGGAAAATTGATGTGTGCTTAATTGATTATGAATTTATTCCATAACACTTGGTGATTATTGTTATGAGAATGCTTAGGATACTCATTTTAGTTCATATTTAATTTTAGGCATAATTTGGAAGTAATAGAGCTAAAGTGAGTCGAAAGCACTATATCCGAGTCGTTTTTCGAAGATACACACTCATTTGTCTTCATGGAGCAAGAACAAGAGGGATTAGAGAAAGAGAAGACAAGAAAATGTTAAAAGAATTGAAAAAGCATGTGGACATGGCCTTAAGATACATCTCACGGCCATGACAAATAAGTCATGGCTGTGAGAGCTATGTCACACCAATGACACACCATGTCATGGGTGTGACACTAGTTGTATAGATGTGACAACCCATGTCACGCCCATGCAAGGTGTCTCATGGCCATGAGACAGCGCCACCTCACTTGAAACCGTACATTTTTGTATAAAAGCATCATTTTAAAGGCAGAAACTTACGTTTTCATCTAGGAAAAATTTGAAGAGCCGAAATAGAGGTTTTGGGAGAATGAAGAGGGGCAAACCTCTCAACCTTTGGAGACCCATGGAGAGCTAAACATTCTAATGCCAATTTGGAGGTGACATTGACGTCGACGACCCAATTAAACACTCCTCTCATTGTTTGATGTTCTTTCTCTTAAGCACTGATTGTGTTATCCTATGTTTAATGCTTGGGTGTTATGTGAGAAAGATTGAATGCTCTATTTGATTATTTTTATATAAGAACCTATTGTTAGAATTTCAATATAATCCGTAATTGTTATGTTGAGATTCATTTGTAGCGACTAATGATTTGTAATCATTAGGGATAACATAACCTAGGTTAAATGACCTGAGGGTATGTGGTTGTTGCTTAGATTGGTCTGTTTTACTAATTTGTAATGCGGCTGTCCAATTAAATCGAGATCGTATCATATATTATTCGGTGGCTAGGTTTAATTAAAGAGCGTCTCTTAATTAAGCATGACCTAAGGGAAAACCGGGATGAACAGAGCTTGTTATTAATCTACGACCAATAGCTGCTAGGAGAAGTTTGAGAACAATAAATCAATGAAGTATGTTCAATTGGGTGTAGGCCGAAATTAAACCAAATAACTAAACTCCCATGAATTCACCACTTTCATCGTTTTTAAATGCTTTCTTTAATTTGTTTTTATTAGTTTTTTTAATTTTATTTTCTTATTTCAAAACCAAACAATACCCCCATAACCTAAACACAAGTTATTTTCATAACAAAAGCTAACTGAACATTCTCTGTAGGATCGACCTAGACTCACCACTACTACAGTAGTAAGTCTAGTTTATTTTGAGTAGTATTACGACACGCTAACGTCATGAACCGAATTGTGAAGTATGTCTAAACCATGATTTAGACAGTGATGATGATAATGAGCTATATAATCGATAATGAAGAAAAAAGAAGAACAACAAAAAGGAGATCTCCACTTATTGGCCTACCCAACAAATTCCCTATCACCATAATGATCGTAATGATTCTAAACCTTGGATTGAAAATCTAAGCCCAAGATTCGGAAGTATTCTTGAAATACTCAAAGCTGTTGACAAGGAACATTTGTTATATCCAAAGTCAATCTCTAAACATCCTCCTTGAAAATTCTTTCTTATCCCTTTTGAATATTTGGGACCCATATGTTTCTCACTTTTATTATTTACTTTTTTAAAGTTGTATGAATGATTGTAACTAAAGAATCTTTCCTTAAAGTTGGTTGTCTTTATTCCCTTGCTTAGTTTATAAAACCAAGACTTCTCTTTCGTTGTATTCAGACACTTAAAAAACGATGATCAATAGAAGTTTGTGTGTTTTTTATGTTATGGCTTCTTTCTAAGTTCTCTCTCTCCTGAAAGCTTAATTCTTGAATAATGTAGTCTTGGTCATACAGAAAAATAAGTATATTCTACACTTGTCTCTTCATGAAGATCTTGTGTATTAGAAAGTCTCAGACCGTAGATCCTGTTTGAGGTCGTTAAAATAGGGAGAGATTGACAATGTAAGGTTCCTAAGAGGCAAGCTTTGAGATTTTATGTCTGTAGAGAGAAAGAGCTTGTATATCTCATCCAGCATACATGGAACTTACACTCCGATCTTACTTTGTTTTTCCTGATCTCTTATGGATGACCTGTTTCTAAGCACTAGATTTGGTATTTCTCAAGCCCTCTAACCAGGGGTTACCTTGTTGTAAGAAAATGCAAAAGAGACAAAAGTAATCCTTGGCATTACAAAATCCCTAAAGACTGAAAGACAACCTTCTCGTCATCTTCTCCGATCAAATCTTCCAGCAATTCAATCTCTCTCCTAATTTCTATAAATTTAAATTAATCTTCTTTGTGCTGTACAAGGTAAATACCTTGAACCCCTAAGTTGATTGCATTATAGTGGCCTTCGGCTTTTCAATCATTCTATCCCTATACTTCTGTTTTGTTTTGTTTCTTTCAAAATCCAGCAAGCAAGGAAGCAAGATGAAGAGGAAAAAGTGGTCAGAGTTGGAAGAACAAACCCTGTTGACCAAGTACTCGGAGCTTCTGATGTCGGGCACTCTTTCAAAGCTCAAAACTCGTGAGAAAAAGTTTCGCCCTGTTGCTGACCATCTTAATTCCCTCCACCATCTTCAGGATCCTATTACCTTCCCTTTCAAGTGGTCTTGGCGGGATGTATCTATCAAAGTCCAGAATATGAGGCATCAATACCTTGGTGTTAAGCAAAAGATCAGAATCTCCTCTACTAATGAGTTCAATTGGAAAGACGGTGAGAACCACTGGGAAAATTTCTTGAAGTATAAGGAGGTTTTTGGTGATGTCGAGCTTGATGTGAAAAGCAAGAAGTTTAATGATACTTGTGGTAGTGATCTGTTTAAAGATTGTGATGATTTAAAGTTTGGAGGTGATAGCGAGGATTTGGAGGACGAGGATGAGGATGAGGATGAGGATGCAGAAGAAGGGGATAATCCTGACGACTTTACTGCCGTCAATGGTGGTGTGGATGAAGAAGAGAGCACTTTTGAGGCTAGGAAGAGAAATGGAGAAATGGGTATTGCTCAAAAGGTGAAAATGAAGAAAGGTTATGGAAGAAAGAGGAGGTTGGGGTTGCTAGGGGCGCAAGTCATGGATTTGAGGGATGTAATGGTCAGGAGGGAGGAGAAAAGAAGAGAGAGAGAGTTTAACAGAGAGAAGTGCCTTTTGGGGAATGAAGAAAAGAGGAAACATTTGCAGTTTAGGCGGGAAACTCAGCAGACTGAAATGGAAGAGAGGATGGAGGATTGGGAAATGGAAGTGGAAGAAAGAGAGTTGATGTTGGTTAGAAGAGAATTTGAGATTAGGGAGAGGGTAGAGAGGGAATTGGATGAAGAGAGGAGAAAGAGGAGGATAATGGAGGAGAAGAGAGAGGAGGAGGAGATGGAATGGAGGGAGCGGATGGTGGGGTTGCAGATTGAACATGAGAAGGCTATGATGCAAATGCATGCAGATGCATGCCTGAATCAGATGCATATTCTTGGTGTTATGGCTAGACTTACTTGTCAGTTCTTTGGCTCAGCTAGTGATGGATTGAGTGGTGGGCTAGGGGGTTTACCTCCACAAGTTCTTCAGCATTTGCAGCATCCTGGAGGATTGAGTGATAGTGGGAAGCCAGACGCAAATTCTCCATCTGAATTCATCTGAAACTGTAATCCTCCTGTCTGCCGTTGTGTTTTATTAGAGGAGCATTTCTTTTTTCACTTAAGAGAATGGAAATTTTTTAACAACTAGATAATTCAAATATAAGTTAACGAAGATCTGATATTATAGTTTAGCTTGTAAAGAATAAACCCATATATTAGCAGACTAGAGTATCATATTTTTAAAGCAGAGTCACGATATACTTCCAAAGAAAACAGATTTGCATGATCCTTCAGATTGCTTTGCACTTTAGTGGTTTTGGATAACCTTGTCACTTGGTACCCTTTTGGTTTAGGTTTACTCATGTTATACTTCCAAAGAAAACAGATTTGCATGATCCTTCAGATTGCTTTGCACTTTAGTGGGTTTGGATAACCTTGTCACTTGGTACCCTTTTGGTTTAGGTTTATTGTGTATACTATTTGATTAAGAACATCTCCATAGGCATGTCTGCACCAAGGTGGAAACATTCTGCATCTGGATGATTAAGTCAGTGGGCTATTTTTTCTTGCAACCCACAAGATTGAAATCGTATTCTGACAAAAGTTTGGGCGTGTCTTCTTCAACAATGATTGTGCAATTGTTTTGTGAAATTATTAAGACAAGTTGTTACAGATTTTATGTGGGAAGCGAAGACTTGTTAACCTAAGCATAAGGAGCATATTTTTAGAGAACTATTAGTAACTGACATATTCTTGAAGCTTGTCAAAATTGTGGTCTACACCAACAGATCTCATCTTACTGCCGAATTTTAAATCTGCCCTATAGGAGTGTTCGAAAGCATATTACTCTAGCAAACTTGAGCCATAATTCTTTTCATAGATGTTCCCCAATGATTTCTGTCATTTTTTTATCATTGGCTATAGTAATTTCCACACTCATCTTTATGTCCTTCACATTCCTTCACTTCCTACTTTTTGGGAGAACATGACATTCAATTCATGATGTAGCCGTGTTCTATTTCAAGCAGTAGTCTGATATGAGCACAAAATGCAGGAAAAGCATGTTACTTGGATATGCAGAGGTTTGCAATTGGATGTCTGAGCCTTATACTTGTTAGTGAGACAGCCAGTTGAAGAGAAAATGAAGCAGTGTTTTCCAAAGGACTGCTTCAGTTAGTGGGGACACCTAAACCATTTTATGATCTTGGTATGTGGCATGGTCTGAAAATATTTGATGGGCACTAGAACTGTATGACATTTCTCTGTTTCTAGATGCTTGGCAAATTAGATTGGAAAATGAGATTAGAATTCTCATTGCTGTATATGTGTGTGACAAACTAAATAAATAACCGATAGGTAAAATGAATCATTGTGTTCTTTTAATTGTTTTCTTAAAGATTAATATCTTCTTTGCAAAATGGAATTTAAAGTCCTTAACTTTTTCAGATTAAGTAGTGGCTATCTGTGTTATTAGATGGTTACACTTCCCCCTCGACTAGTCACAAGGCAAGTTTCTTCTCTCTGTCCCTGCATCAAGGGATTGTTAGTTACTGTTTTATTCTGTTCTGTAAAAACAGAATTCTTCCACTGACTTCATTCTTACGTCCATGCGGATTCCATTTATAAGTATGTTGGTCAGTCGGCTTGCGGTGTCTTAGCTGCATAGGTGCAACATTTAAAAGTCTCTTTTATTATGCATGCAAAAGGCTATCATATATGCCAAGCAGATTGAAGCTCAAGATGGAAATGATGGCACAGAGCTGAAAGAAAGTGCACATGACCCTAAGCAGCCATCATGCCAATGTGGAAAAGACTTTGGAATTCAGATAGATACAGGAGTGAGCTAGTACTGCTGAGACTGAAGCTGTTGATAATGCTTGGAAATTTTCTAATGCTCTAGAATTCTCATGTTTCTTGTTTTTAATTTCTCTTGTTTGGCATGCTCTAATGTTAATATTTACCTATAGCCATGGATGCTCAGTCAGGTTTAGGATTCCTGATTGTGTACTGAAATGAGTAATGGGTTTGTTCGCATTCATCTTGTATTGGTTCTCTCGAACTCTATGATGTTGTAAACCTAGGCTGCACAAAACAGTCTTGTATTTTGTGATGAACAGCAGTAAGCTATTAAAATTTCTCAGCTTAAATCGCGTGTTTCGTAGTGGTCGGCGGATAAGTATCTCAGAAAACATAAATTGCCAAGTTAATATATGTCATTAGTACAGAGCTCCATTCAGGTGTTCTATGCTTACATTCATATGAAATAGTAAAAGTTTCTTCTTTTTGTGTCAGATTTTGTCTCGTCGTATCTATTTTACTGTAAACCACTAGCAAGACTATCTGAATGGGAGCAGAATTTCTGTTTGGTAGTCCAGTTAAATATCATTCACACTGTATAAGGTAAATCGGTAGACCACTAATTATTATATTTTATTAAATATTATTTACATATTTATACAAACTTATATAAATATGTGGGTAAAATTAAATTAGATATGATTAAAACATCATAAATGGCATTGAAGATTTTGCTTCATCTTAAAGGGGTTGCTTTCTAATTCGGGATGGATTATCCTGTGGTATAACTTGGCTGTTATGAAGAAGAGATGACCTAATTGTTTCTATAGAAAAAGGTTACTTTTGATCCTGGATTTGTAAACAAATTTAATTTAAACATTTCGAAATGAATAATTATAATTTTAATATTTAGAAAACGTTAAAGTTTAACTTCGCCTTAATGTAAAATTTTTTTTATTAAAATAAGTGGTCCTTTTGTTATCTATGTGGTAATATAAGACCTAAATTTTAATTAGATAAAAAATGTTTATTTTATTAGTAAGTGTGAGACTTACTATTTTTATTAAACTTCAAACAAACTTTAAACAAAGGATTAGATTACTGGTAAACAAAATGAATTAAGCCCGAAATCAAACTCATGTTCTAAATCATTATTAAATTAAATTAATAATAATCTTAATAATTAAATTATTCATTTCATATATATTCTTAAAATTAGATTTACTTCTATTAAAATTTGTTAACTATCAAATTATTTTGGTGAATACAATTCTCTCTCTTTCTATATATAACTGTAAGATTCTTGTAAAATAATAAAATATTTGCAAAAGAATAATTGAAATCTTCTTTCCTCCACTTGTTTAAATTTTGGGATAAGCAATACTAACTTTTTAATATAATTTTAAAATTTTTAATTAAATGACCAATTTTTTAAAACATTAATAATTCAGTCCAAGTTGTTAATTTTGTTAATAATTTGTTGATTTATTAATCAAAATTTAATTATTCATAATATATAACTACCTACGTGTCATAATTAGCAAATATTTTATTATCAAATTACTAATAGAATTTATATTTTAAAATAAACTGTTAAAATTTTTAAAAAATTAATCACTTAATTAAATTTTTTTAAAAAGGTTGAACTAAAATTGTTTATCTCTTAAAATTTTATTAAAGTTGTAGCCGTTGAAGGCCTCGTACACGGTTCCAGAATGAAGAGCGTCCATATCCGATCGGGAACATTCATTGATAGAGATGTACCATCTACTAAAGAAAAAGAGAAGCTTCTGGAGGGTCTCATAAATACAGACCTACAAATAAAAGCGCATATTCTCCAGACTTCTAAGCCAACAAACTCACCTTCATTCTCTTTGGAGTTGTGGGTAATAAACAATGGGAGATAACATCTTTGGGTTTGGGCATGGGCATCCAATTAATCGGCTTTTCGGGAGGCCTCTCACTTTTAGTGAATCGTCGTCGTCAACAGCAACTCCTCTTCTCGACTGGTTTGAAACTCCCTCCTCCCATATCATCAAACTCAACGTTCCAGGTTCCATTCACTTGTCTACTCCTCCTTAATTATTTCATCTCTTTCCATTTTATTTTTTCATATAAAAAAATCTTCTTACAGCCTTTCCTTGTATGGGAAAGGATTTAGCAAAGAGGACATAAAGGTTCAAGTGGAAGATGGCAATTTATTGCATATAAAGGGAGAGCTTGGCAAAGATCAGGAGTCCCCATCCGCTGGAAAAGAAATCTTCTATCATGTGCTTGAGAGGGGAGTTCCAGGAAGCAAACACTTCTCTCGGCAAATTGAATTGCCAGAACATGTGAAGGTTGATCAGATTAAGGCTCAAGTCGAAAACGGCGTTCTCTCCATTCTCCTACCAAAGGACACCACCACTCCAAAGCCATCCAAAGTGCGTAATATCAACATCACCAGCAAGCTCTGATTCTATAACAACATATCCTTATCAGCTCTATGATTGCAACGTCTTCTCTAGCTATTGCGGTGCGAATAAATATGTATGATTATGGATGATTTCATCGCTTCTCAAAGTGATTGTACAGCCATAAATAATGGTCCCTCTTTAAATCTAGTAGTTGTAATTTTCTTTTATTTACTCTTCTTTATAAAACCAACTTAAACTTCTTAAATGTTGGTTGTTACCCAAAGTTAATTCAGAATATTGTCTAGTGATAATGTTTGATTTACATGTACGTTCAATCTTTGGAGATAAGATTACTATTCAATGTAGATAAGCTTAGATCAAATTATTAGCTATAGTATATGTAACAATATTACATGCATCTCATAACACAACAAAATATAGTATATGTAACAATATTACATGCATCTCATAACATAACAAAATGTACGTGCACAAAGGAGGAAACTGGAAAGCATGGGCGTTAACGTGATGAAAGGTTAATGCATTAAAATAGACCGCAATCTCAACAGTAGGAACGTTAGGAAGATTAAAAAAATCTTACATTCTTCCGCTTGGTCCATTTAATTCAACACTAAATATAACAAAAAATCAATTATATGAATCATGACGATATGTCCTCTTATAGTGAGTATTATCTTCCATGTATTACATATATAAAATTTCTCATTACTATCCCTTAAACTTAATGAATAAACCATATGTTTATTCTAGGTCTAAATTAGATGACATTTCTAAAAATACAATCAAATATATGTGTTCACAAAAAACATACGAGAAAATATCAAATTAAATAAGAGTTCTATTGAAGTAACAAATGTACAACAAAAATCACATTATGGAACTAAGTCTCGTTTGCATTACGTGATCTTTAAATTGCTTAGGTGGTATGCATTTAGTTAAACGATCCGCAATCATCAAATAAGTGCTAACGTGCTCTATGACAACTTTCCTTTCCTTATACGTTCTCTTATGGTTAAAAACTTAATGTCGATATGCTTACTTCGACTTCCACTCTTGTTATTTTTAGCCATAAAGACCGCAGCTGAGTTGTCGCAATACAACTTTAGTGGCTTATAAATTGAATCAACAACTCTAAGCCTAGATATGAAACTCTTTAACCATACACCATGCGAGGTGGCCTCAAAACATGATACGAACTTAGACTATATAGTGGAAGTAGCAACCAGGGTCTGTTTGACACTTCTCTAAGAGATAGCTCCACCAGCCAGCATGAAAATATAACCAGATGTTGATTTCCTTGAATCAATGTAGCCAGTAAAGTCTGAATCGGAGAATCCAAATACTTCTAGGTTCTCAGTTCGCCTGTACAAAAGCATGCAGTCTTTTGTGTCCTGAAGATATCTTATAATCTTCTTTGCAGCTTTCCAGTGGTCAACACCTAGGTTACTCTGATATCTACCTAACATTCCAACAGCATATGCGATGTCAGGTTGAGTGCAAACCTGAGCATACATAAGGCTTCCAACAACTGAAACATATGTAACGTTCTTCATGTGTTCCTGTTCAAAATCATTCTTCGGGCATTGATTCAAGCTGAATCTATCCCCTTTCACTATGGGTGCTACACTTGGTGCACAATCTTTCATCTGAAATCTCTCTAAAACTTTGTTGATATAGTTCTCTTGAGACAAACCCAAAATGCCTCAAGATCTTTCTCTATGGATCTTGATGCCAATGACATAAGTTGCATCACCCATATCTTTCATATCAAAATTCTTTGAGAGAAATTGTTCCACCTCATATAACAAACCCTTATCATTAGTCACAAGTAAAATGTCATCCACGTATAACACAAGAAAACAAGTCTTACTCCCACTGACCTTTTGGTATAAACATTGGCCCATTATATTCTCTTCAAAATCGAATGAAGTGATAACCTCATGGAATTTTAAATACTACTGTCGGGAGGCTTGTTTTAATCCATATATGGATTTATTAAGCTTGCAGACTAAATGCTCACCATTACTAGAGGAGAATCCTTCAGGTTGTTTCATGTAAACCTCTTCTTCCAGTTCATTATTGAGGAACGTCGTTTTTACATCTATTTGATGTTACTCAAAATCAAATTGAGCTATTAATGCCAAGATTACACAAAGAGAATCTTTCTTAGATATAGGAGAAAATGTTTCCGTGTAGTCGATTCCTTCCCTCTGAGTGAACCCTTTGGCAACAAGTCTTGCTTTATGTCTCTTAATGTTGCCTCATGAGTCTTTCTTTGTCTTAAATACCCATTTACATCCAATGGTTTTCACACCATTTGGCAACTCAACGAGATCCCAGATTTGATTAGATGTCATTGAATCCATCTCATCCTTCATAGCATTGTACCACAAGTCCAATTCCTTAGAACTCATAGCCTGTGAAAACGTTTCAGGATCATTTTCGGCTCCAATGTTGTAATCTGACTCTTGTAGATACACTATATAATCACTAGGTATTGCCGACCTTCTAAGCCTAGTTGATCTCCTCAATGTTATATCATCATCCTTACAAAGAATCTGTTGCTCAATCTGTTGTTCAACTGGTTGCTCAATAATTTCTGGTTGTTCCTTATTTACAACTTGATCTAATGGATTGGTGTTAACAGCTTGTCGAACTTCAGTAACTAGTTGTCCAACACCCGTTTCAACTTGAGAGGTGTGTATGAAAATCAATCTATCACGTGAACTAGAGGATTGAGATTCATAATGGCCCTTTTCAAAAACTTTATCTTGAAAATAACCACTCCCACTGATCAAGTCATTCTCAAGAAATTTTGCATTTATTAATTCCACAATTCTAGTGCTGTGAGATGGACAATAAAATCTATACCCCTTAGACCTTTTAGCATATCTAATGAAATACCCACTAATGGTCCTTGGGTCTAGCTGATTCTCCTGTGGGTTGTAAATTCTCACTTCAGACGGGCATACCCAAATGTGTATATGCCTCAAACTCGATTTCCAACCCTTAAATAACTCAAAAGGTGTCTTTGAGATAGCCTTGGTTGGAACTCGGTTTAATATATACATAGCCTTCTTTGGAGCTTCAGCCTACAAGAATTGAGGAAGTTTTGTGTTACTCCTCATACTTCTTACCATGTCCATTAAGATTCAGTTTCTTCTTTCTACCACACCATTCTGATCCGGAGAACCAGGCATGGTGTACTGGCCAACAATCCCATGTTCCTAAAGAAACTTTGTGTTGGGCCCTGTTCCCGTAGCCCAACCATGGTGTTGGACCACGATCCCGGAACCCAACTATCCACACCGAAGTCGAAAAGCGCTAGCGGGTGACCCTAAAGGGTTGTCTCAACAAACCCTAACTCCAACTGAACATAACTTGGCGCAAAAGCCTAAACTTTTTCTATAAAGGCCAAATTGCTATTGCTCTTGGACCATTTGAAAGAAGACATCGAGATCTACAACCCTCAAGAAGACCTCAACACGAAAATTGGCTTCTAAAATAGTCAAAAACGCAAAATACTAAAGCTGACCCGAGGATGTCCGTTAAATGGACATCAAATGGCCAAACTGCCAAAACTCTCCCGAGAAGGTCCGTTAAACGGACATGACATGGGTTGGACAAACACCCCAAATCCACCCAAGAAAGTCTGTTAAACGGACCTTCATGTCCGTTTAACGGACATGGGTTGGGAAAGGGGTCTAAAGCATCCGAGAAAGTCCGTTAAACGGACATTTATGTCCGTTTAGCGGACACACCTTGGATAAGCACTCCAAACTCACCTGAGAGTGTCCGTTTAACGGACACAAACTGGACAACAAGTCCAGACCTTCTTCAAATCTTCTCCAAAGCTTCCTTCTTCCACCTTAACACCATATACACTTCAAAACTTCCCAGCAATCATCCCTTAAAGAGGAAAACAACTTCAAAACATTCAAATACCATTCTAAAGATCAATCTAAATGCATCAATTTCCCAATATTCACAGCTCAATCTCATAAAACACACACAACTCTCCTCATTCACCAAAACCATCAAGTTCTTACTTCCCAATACATCATACACAAGCTTCCCAACTCAACCATGCTAGTCTAGCACATGCAACAATTGGCAATCACAACAATTCATCCAACATACACAAACTTTGCAAATCACATAAGTACACAAAAAGAAACTTTTCAGGATTTCATTTCATTCCCACAATCCAAATGAAGTTCATACGTAGCTTTAGTAACATATCGACATTACACATCAAACTTGCTACAAGTTACAAAATACAATTGATGCTTCATGTTCAATATGCTTATAAAGCTACAAAAATCTGACTAACTTATACAAAAGCTAACTCTCTCGAAATTGTCAAATTGCCTGCAAGGATTCACTGGTCTTCCTGGTCTGCACCTGAGGAGTGGAAAAATCGTGGGTTGAGCTACACAGCTCAGTGACTAAACCATTTATAGCCCTTGGCTTTGAGCCACACAATCAACCAAATACATATACATACAAGCATGTATAGGCATAAGTATATAACAAAGAGAATTCAACATTGACCAAGCAATTGACAACTCATAATTTCAAGTCTTCTTCACACATTAAATGCAATTCATTTCAAGACAACTTAGAACTCCAAATGCAATGCACATTTCAATGGCTAGAGGGTTCCGTGAACAAAACGACGAAACTGAAGTTTACGATGTGAATCGAAACGAGTCCATTCTCGGATCTCTTGGGCCACAAGCGGGCAGCCGAGATAAGGCTTTGACGTCGACGTGCACGTGACTCGAAACGGTTTCTCTCACGCCCAAACAAAGCACATAATCCAATTCAAATGTTCATATAACAAAATGCCATGATTTCATTCAATGGCATACATTCATATCCAAATGTCAAGCCTTCGTTCATGCATAACATGGCATAATCACATTTCTATGGTTTAATCATCATGATATACATCATATCAACATAACAAATATT
>JAOQMQ010000007.1:19285-35308 GCA_027563845.1 Erythroxylum subrotundum | reverse complement strand
GTATAGAAGTGAAAAATCTGGAAAAGAAATTGGGGAAGACGAGTTTCTGTTTCAGACGTCGCGGCCAACCTTGGCTCATTGCAACTAGTTTCTTTTTGTTCGCCGCGACGTACAACGCACCTTTAAGCTTGTCGCGACTCATTCTTTTTTGTACGTTGCGACATATGAGACACCCTTGAGCTCATCGCGGCAAACGTTGCAAGAAATCCCGAGAAAAACTGATTATTAGGCTGTAAGTCGCGACTTCATCTTTTCTCTACGTCGCGGCGAGCACCCCTCCTTCGACAGCTTGAACATGCCTTCGTATTTTGACCATAACTTTCTCTATACTTATCCAAATTAGGTGATTTTTAGTGCGTTGTAAACTAGAGACATAGGGCTACAAATGAAGAAATGGAGTTTTAATTCTGTCTCTAAGATTTTCAATTTGTGGTTGGAAGTTGAGGTAAGAATTCTGCTGGAACTTAAGAATAGTCTAAGGTATTTTGAGTATATCTCTTCTTATACTTATCCAAATTAGATGATTTTGGTGTCATTAGAAAGATAAGAAATAGGAGAACAATTTTATAGAAGGAAGTTTTGTCTAATTTGGTCATTTACCTTATCTGATTTAGTATGCAAAGTTGATCTGAATATGTATTATAGGAAAATCTAAAGTGGTCAATGAATTTAGGAAATTGTGTGACATTGTTTGGTTCAATCCAATTGTAAATATACATGGTATTAATGAAGGCTTTGATTTATGAATAATTTTTGATAAGAATCACAATAGAGTACCCCGGAATTGTCATTGAACATGTATTGTGCATACATTTTATACATTGATGTGCATAAAAGAACCACTTGTGTAGTTGTGCAAAAATGTGATATTTGTGAATGTGTTTTGTATATTTTAGAGGAGCATATTGGAAGCCAGTCGGACATTGCTGGACCATCCAAGCAATAGCTTGTTGGAGCGTACTGTGAGTCAACCTAGATGATTTCCTATGATTGATCTGATTTGTTCTGTTATCTTCCAATATTATAAAACTATTTGCGATTTGTCTATGAATTCCGGACTTTAATTGTCCGAGGATATCAGTATTCAGGAATGTATTGGAAGTGCTTTGAATGTGGCTTTGATTACTATGAAATTCTGAGTGTTATGTGTATTCTCAACGAAAGTTGAATGCCGGATGATTGCCATCTATGCCATATTCAGATTTGATGCATTTCATAAAATGCATGCTCAGATAAAGGGGTTGTGACTTTAATTGCCAGAATGAAGCGCTTCCACGTGGAGCTTTTCTCCGTGTTATATGTATGTGCACGTAGAGCTATGCTCCGTGATTTTGTTCAGACTGAGCCCTACGGGTCAATATCTGTATAAGTATGTGATAGGCATTCAGTCATAACAATAAGAACGAATGTGAGTCTCATGTGCATATGTATTTGTTTATATATGATCTGTTGGCAATGATTAAATGTTATACCATATTGTGTGAGTTTCTGGATAATAAATATATGTTAGAATGAATATTTGTGTGCTATGTGATATGTGTTGTGATCCGGTGAATTCATCAATGATGGTTCACTCATTGAGTTGCAAAACTCATAAAAAATTGTAATGTGGCTTTTCAGGTACGAGACAGGAGACCTAGTTCCTTAGTCAGGACTTAAGGAACCTTTTGGATTGTGATATGGCTCAGAGATCTGTCAGTTGACACCATGCGTACACTAGCATGATTTTTATGGTTTTGCTAGAATTTGTATAAGGCTTTGTAAATATTTTGTTTGGTGGAAACAATGTAAGCTTATGAATGAATGGATTGAATGGTTTTTAAAATTAGTGGATTTCGAGTATGTTAGATGATGCCATGTGTAGGATAGATTGCCATATGTAAGTTGGATTTGTTTTGCTCCAACATACCATTATCATAAGGTATGTACTTGAATGTCCTTCGGGTATCCGGGTATTTGCCTTATGGTGGTGGGATGTTGCAATAATGGTCACATGGATTTGTGATCAGATTCATACTTCTTGACTATTTTCTGACTACATCACCTACTCCATGCTTACTAAATCTTCTCCTAACCCTATGTCATTTACCCAAGCAAATAAATTTCCTCACTAGAGTCAGGCTATGCTTGATGAGTTCACTGCTATCCATCGCAATGATACTTGGACTCTTGTTCCTTCTCCATCAAATGTTAACATTGTCGGTTGTAAATGTGTGTTTCACACTAAACGTAATCCTGATGGCACTATTCAATGCTACAAAGCTTTTTTGGTTGCCACAGATTTTCACCAAGCTTCTGGTATTGACTATATTGACAGCTTCAGTCTTGTTGCTAAACTTACTACTATTTGTCTCATCCTTACCATTGCTTTTTTTTCTAAAAATTGGTAAGTCCACTAACTTGATGTTAATAATGCCTTTCTTCATGGTCATTTTCATGAAAAATTCTTCATGTCCTAACCTCTTGGTTTCAAGATCCTCACTATCCTCAGTATGTTTGTCATCTTGACAAAGCCCTGTATGGTCTCAAACAAGCTCCTAGAGCTTGGTTGCATCGTCCGAGTCAGAAACTCCTTGACTTATACTTTACTTCCTCCAAATTTGACCCTTTATATCTTCATTAATACTTCCTCTTAAATCACATTCGTCTTAGTTTATGTGGAAGATATTTTGGTTACTGGTTCATTTCCATCCTTCATTTCCACCCTTATCCAAACTCTTCATTCCACTTTCTCCATTAAAGACTTAGGCCCGCTACATCATTTTCTTAGTCTTGAAGCTATTTCCACATCCACTGATATTCTTCTTACCTAAACCAAATACACCAATGATCTTCTTCCTCGGACAAGTCTTGATCATTACAAACTTGTTCACATTTTGATTACTCCATCTCTCTCTATCCAAAAATCATAGCATACCCCTTTTTGAACCCTCTAAGTATTGAAGTGTTGTTGTTGCTCTTCAATATCTTTGCCTTACCTGCCCTAAAATTCAATTTTCTATGAATAAGGTCTCCTAGTTTTTACATTGCCCCATTGATGTGCATTGGACTGAGTTAAACAAATTCTCTGTTATCTTTGATCCACATCATCTCACGATATTCACTTTCTCAAATCCTCCTTACTTCAATTATATGCCTATTATGATACTGATTGGGCTAGTTGTCCTAACAATCATTGCTTTACTTCTGGATGTTACATCTATCTTGGGCCCAATTTAATCTTTTGAAGTGCTAGTAAATTGCCTATTATTGCCAGATGTAGTACTAAAGTTAAATATCCAAGCATTGGTCTAGTCGCAGCAGAACTCTGTTGGATCACTTCTATTCTAGGAGAAATTGGTTTCTCCAACGTTATACCTATTCTCTGGTGTGATATTATTAGTGCTACATTCCTTGCTTCTAATTCGATCACTCATGCTCGCACCAAGCACATTAAAAATAATACAAATTTTGTTATCAAAGCACTCTACATCAGACACATTGCATCTGCTCTTCAAATTATTGATGTTATGACCAAGCCTTTATTCTCTTCAATTTTCCAACGTCTTTGTCACAAGCTCACGATTGCCACCCATCATGAGCTTAAGGGGGGCTGATAACGTTATATTTACATGTATCTTAAGTATTCAATATTTGTAAATAAGATTACTGATCAATCTTTGTAGATAAGCTTAGATAAAACAAGGTAAAATTATTAGTTGTAGTATAGTTTGTAAATCTTTTTCTGATTCTTTTTTTTCTTGTATATAAATTCTCTAAAGTTTTTCACAAAATGCAATGAAAAACAACCACATTCTTCCAAACTTTGTTTACTTTATCATCTAGAATAAAATAAAACTTGTGATTTATATATGTAGTATGTCAGTATTTGGTTTAGATGCTAATCCTGGTTTAGTACAAAATTTAATTACAATTATTTTTTTTGGAAGATGAAAATGGTATTAATTTAAGGAGGAAACATTACAACCAGATCAAGACCTAAAAATGATCAACGAAAGAAACTAGATAGGGATGGCAGACTGGCCTGGTCCTCGTATGAATTCAATGTGCCAGGCCGGAGTTGATCGAACCTCGAGCCCTATTTTCCTGGGCCGATCGGGTTCGAGCCCAAGCCAAGCTCGAGGCTTGACAGTTAACGCAAAACTAATTTGTTTTGCTTTTAAAAAAAATTCAAAGCTCGATCCATTGCCATCCTTAAAACTAGATGTAAGAACTAGACCGTAAATAAAGCTGATAACCCTGGCATTAATATTCCAAACTAATTACATTACACTAGGTGTGAATCCTGTTGTTTCTCCATATCCCAAGGGAAACTCATCAAAGAACTTTGATGGAATTCGTTAATAGAGTAACATTCGGATGTTGGACAACTTGTATCTTATGCTTGCCTCAATTCCATTGGTAATGATTATCTATTTAGCGGTAATTTTTTTTGGTATGTTATTATATTGATAGTGGTAAATGGTAGTGCTAAAAGTAGGTCTGTTTTGATAATCTTTAAAAATTATAAAATAATTCTTAAATTTTATCAAAATTTTAAAGTAGTCTTTTAATATATTGTTCTTATAATTTATATTTTATATAGACTATTTCTAAAAATTATAACAATAACAATTTATTTATTTCCATTTCCATTACTTTTCAATTATTTCACATATAAATAATATTCAAAATTAATGTAAAATATCGTTTAATAATTGTACAAATATAAAATTAAAGATAATACAAAATACTTAAAATGTTACAATTTTATCGTATAATAAATAATAATCACTTCAAAATCAAATAAAAAGAATAATAAATTTTCATGACTCAATTATTACAACAAGAGTTCGTGTCGAGGAATACAAAACTGAGATTTACAATTAAAACTTTTATATTTATATAGCATATATATAATTTAACATATGTGCCAAATATAACTGAAATTGAAAGAAAAGAAGAACTGAAAACTTAGAAGTTCATTCAAATAATATTTGCTCAAATCATTTTAACCTCAATTCTCATTTGGTATATAATCTTCATCATTGAGAGAATCCTCATTATTACCGTCGTTCAAGTTCATTACACCAAATGATACGTCAATACTTTCCTATTCAAGATTATCTTCCAAATCACTCTCATCTTTCAAACTCGATTCCTCTGAAAATCAATCCACTAAAAGATCAATAAGATTAAAACAAATTGGATCTATAGAACTACTTGTTCTATTAAGAGTTATAGTAAACAAATAAAATTAAATTATTAATAAATTATAAGAAATTATATTAAACTTAATAGGGATAATAACATACCTTTTTTAAAGCTTTAAATTGTATTAAACAAAGATCAAGTAGTTTAATATTTTGTGTTTCATTTTATTCCTTCTCTTAGAATGGATGAATTCAAATATGCTTTAATTCCTTTCACACTGTACTGCAATCTTAAATTGACTTAGAATTTGAATCACAAACATTTTCAATTTTGGAACACTACTTATGAATTAGTTCAACCAAGCAACTGTGAAACAACAAAAGTAACATTATAAACAAAATAAAGCAATGATTATTTTCCAACAAGTAACAAAAGAGTGACACATCCTGATACACGGTCATGCCTCATACTATATGCTTGTCAAAAAAAAGAAACAAAGAGATTTACAGCCTAGGGAAAGGGTATGATAGAGTTTGTGTCCCCTCAATACAAATTTATAATACAACTTAAACAATGCTTTGTAAACTGATCATAATTTCTCTTATAAACACTGATTAAGATGATTCAAGCATATATGAAAAGCTAAAAGAGTGATATAAAAAAAATTTTATTTCGAGTTTTGTAAGTTTTTGAGTGATCCACTGTCTAGGATATAATCATATCCTAGAATGAGTTTCTAAACATGAAAAACAATAAATAGACATGAGAAAATCTAATTTAAAGGAGATTGTTCTTATTCTTTCATTCTAAACTTAGGGTTAGTAGCCAAGGGCAAGAGAAAAAACATATAGGAGCAATGAAGTAGTCATCTTTATAGGAAAAGAAGATAAAAATCATCCCAATAACTTAAGATTATCAATCAGAATATTGAGATCAACTCTAAAGTTCTTTTTATTTTTATTTTCATTGTTTCTTTATGGTGTTTGTTAGTTTAAACATCATTAATGGTTAATTATTTTATATGTCTAGATAGGAGAGAACACTAGTATTTGTCTTTGTATGAATTTATTAATTTTATTTATTATATGAGATTTATATGCAAATTATCTTTAATTTCTCTTAAAGTGAATTTATTAATGTTAAAAATTAAATCTACTTCAAATTCGCATACGGATGCCTCAAGAGAGCCTACTTACGAGTGGACTATGAATTAGGTAAAAGGGGTTGAATGGCATGCTAAAGATTGATGTGCATAATCTCCTTAGTGTTAAGGTGAAACCTTTCATATAATTTTATGTATCTTAAGCATTTAAAAGGGTGTTAGATTGGTATAGATACGTGTTAACCAACCAAAGAGTAAATGGTCGCAGTTTAAAGAGAGTTTAGTTTAAATGTCAAAGAAATTATATCGATCCAAAAGATAAATTCATTCTAAATATATTAATTCATTCTATCTCTAGTGGTTGTTTACTCTACCTAGTTTAAAATTTAATTTTTAATCCTCAAAAACTCGTTTCTTTTACTTAATTGACTAGCTACTAGTTTTAGATTTTTCTAAACCTGTATTGCTTCTTTGAGGGATGGATCCCTACTTACCATTGTATTACTTACTAATGATAGGTTAACTTGCTTTAGTTGTAGGTAATAGATCAGTAATAAGGAAAACTTAAGTAGAGAAAACACATATCAAGTTTTTAGCATTATTTTTGAAGAAGCAATTTATGTTTAAAAAAGTCAATGATTGTTACTCTAGTCATTTTTTTTCTTATGTATTGGTATTTGTTTTTATATTTTTTTTTCTTTTCTTAATTTTTAATCCTTTGGTTTTATGCTTGTTGTTGTGTTGATTACAAGTTTGACCAACTTATTGATATAGAGTGAGCACATAAACCCACATTGGACTATACAAGCTTATAAATGATATTTCTTCCTATTGATAATGTGACAACAAAACACTTTATGAAACTGGAACAAATATATGGATATGTTAAGGAGCTATCCAGATTAGGGATGGTAACTAGCGAGGCTCAACTTGAACCTATGAAAACAATTTTCTAGGTTTGAACCTAATTTAAAGCCCAATTAAACTCAAGTTGCTTGGCCTGAGCTTGCGTTTCATTAAGCCTCAAGCAGTTTAAAGCCCAATTAGATCAGGATAGGCTTGAACAATATGAAATTGATCAGGTTCTAAGCGACCTAAAGCCCGATTAGACGAGGTTATGCCCAAAAAACTAAGTCCATGTCATCTTCAAAGTTGTTTTCAACTTGTGCCTAGAGCTACTACCCTTAAATTACTAGACACAAGAATCCACTTACTTAGAAACCACAATTTGAGGTTCTCTAAAAATGTAAAAGATTAATCTATTAAGCAAATCCTCTTGCCAAAAGATAAGAAAAGAAAAGGTATTTATGTGTTGAGTGAATTGCTAATCCAAAATTTCCTTCTCAAAATGTCAAAAACCACCATTGATGTCCCATTAAGACGTCATGATAAAACCCTAAAAGAACTCAACATATTTGAACCTAAAACTCAATATTTCCTAAAAATAGTCTACTTTACCATAAAGGTGATTAACCCAGAATGAAGAAGAACTATAAAGAAAAGTATCAACAATACAGAAAATTTATCTAGAATCAGTCATAGAATCATCCTAGAAAAGATAAAAGGTAAAACAAATTGGATGTCAAAAATCAAGAAACTTAAAGAGGTAAGTCATAAAATGAAAATTCAAATAGATAGACTAAGAGTTTGAGAGAGAAGCTGAGGGTTGAAATGGAGGTTGGTGGGAGGGGAGCTTAGATTGATAACAAAACAAACAATAAATAAAGCATAGAAAACCTGTTTTGGTTACATAATGTTATTTTGTGTATGTGACAAGTTTGGAGTTTTGAGTCATGGAGCTTGATATTAAGCTTAGTCAAAAGACCAAAATTTTTAAAAAGTCCAAGCTTGACTTGAAACCTGGTCAACTTAGGTTATGATTGTTGGCTTTTGGTTAGTTCCTAGCCTTGTTTAGATAAAATTTTAATTTTAGACATTCTATAATGGTCTGGATTTATCTACAAAGTAGATGGTTCATGTAGCAAGTAGGTGAGTCTTGTGTTGCAAAAATCTAGAATTCAACTTAGAATTGATTGAGGAGATAGCAAAGAACAATTATCAATGGTAATTGAGTAGGGGAAGGACAATAAACCCACTAATTATACACAATGAGGATGCTTTGACTACATTGGAAACTCAATTGGAGGTGTTTATGAGGAAAATTAATAACTTGCGATTAGTAGTATAACTTGCACAAGAATTACGTTGTGATTGGTTTAAGGAGGAGCATAGTAGTAATGAATGTAAGATTGCAAATCCTATTTTAGGACAATTGAACAAATTGATCATTAGGGGAATTACTAACAACTTCAAACTTACCCCTATAGCAATAACTACAATCCAAAATGGTGAGATCAATCGAACTTCATATAGAGTGGGCAAGAAACTCAAAGGCAATCTCCACTGAATATTATCAACAATAATAAAATAAGGAGAAACTAAACTTAAAGGAATTATAATGAATTTTATAGCCATAAATAAGGCTTCAATTTAAAATTAGAAGATGTAAATCTGCAATATAAAAAACCATATTGGTTAACTAGCTAAGTTAGTAGCTGATTGACTCCAAAGATAGTTGCGTGCCAACATAATGCTTAATTTTCAAGAATCTAAGAAGGTGACCACCGTGAGGCTAACTAATATCAAAGAAAAGGAAGCTAAGAGCGAGTAGGTTACTATTGATGAAGAAGAAGAGAAGAAAAACAAGGGAATTTTTATATATCTAATAAGCATTTTTATATGTACTTTTTCTCCTTTAATTCTGTTATTAAATCTGCACTGTCATTTTTAGGATTGAGTGTATATACCTTATAGATCTTTGAAATTGTTATGTTCAGCCTATGAGCCTATAATTTATGTATAAATAAATTAGCCTAAAATATTGTATTGGTCCTAAATTGCAGAATTAAACTTAAGTGAAAGAATAAGCTATTAAAACCTAATTTGCGACATGAGCCCAAGCAAATTATATAGGATTAAGCATATGGTGACCTAATGATTGGAGTTGCTAAATTAGATTTGTATTTAGGTAGACCAGGGCATAAGGTCACCTACTAGGCCTTTATCCATGCAAAAGCTAAAAACTTGAATATGTTTTGATATTAAACAAGTTGAAACTTTTATCTAAAAGATTAAATATAAGTATGAATATAAAAGTATTTTGAAATCTAGTGTGCACATTTAGTTATAAAATAACAAAACGGACTTTATATATTAGGTGGCTTAGAAAGTCACAGGCTAAGTCGAAGGTCCCAAATACTAAGGAAGCAAAAACTATAATAGTAAAAACATAAAATGAGTATGAGATTTTATTTTTTCCAAACTTAAAAATATGAATCATTCTTATAAATAAATTGAAGCATATTAAAAAAACTAAGAAAATAATAAAAAAATTTGGACCATCAAACATGCCCGCAAACAGGACATAAACAATATATAATAGAATCTACTACGCGAAAATAAAGCTTCAAATGATAAGAGCAAAAATGACAAAATAATATAATAATAAAAATAAGGAAAAAAATATAAATCATGTTCGAGCAAAACTATAATAGAACTAAACAAGATTTAAGAAGATATAGGAAATTTACCCTCGCTTAGGTCCTTTTTCATTTTTACTTATGAGTCATGACAAATTGAAAATATCTTATAAAAAAACAGAGGAAAAAGATTAAGAAAAAGAAATAGTCCTATTAATAAAATTTATAAAATATAAGCTCGAATAATTTTTAAAATTACGATTGTTAATGTTTTACATTAGTAAAATGATTAAACGTTTATAATTTTAATTGTTAAAAAATTGATCATTAGAGTAGTAAGGTTTTTAGTGAAATTTGGATTTTTAGCATAACTTACCTTATATACCATACACGCATGTATTTCGAGTAAAAAGAAAAAAAAAAGAGGCTGAAGTCTATATAATACATTTGAGAATGTAGTTTAGAAATATTTAAAATTTGACAAAAAGAAAAAATAGTCTCAAGTCTATATATTACATTTGAGAATGTAGTTTAGAAATGTTGAGCAATATTTAAAATTTGACAAATAATATGCTTCCAGTTACACAAAAAGGATAATCAGACTCTTACAGAGTGTCTATTTTGGTTCCACTTTTGCTGGAAGGGTATAGCCGCCACTGTAATCAAATGCATCATTTTGGTTAACATACTTTTTAGGTAAATCTTCATATGGATGTCTAAGGGCACCTCTGGAAGATCCAAAATCTGTTGCAGAAGAGGATGCAGATGTTGAATTTGTATTAATACCATCGTTCTGCAGTATAATTTCTATTGCCTTGACAACCTCACTCATGGTTGGACGGTCTGCGGCTGATTCCTCAACACATTGAATGGCCAAATCCACAAACGTCCTAAATCCTACCAGATTTCCCTTGTTTCTAATTACCGCATCCATGATTTCCCTTAGACCATAGTGCTCTTCATCATTCTTATCCAAAGCCATGCGCACCTCGCGAACAATGTACTTCCCCTTTTGAATGGGCTGCTTAGCTGTTATCAGTTCTAACATTACAACGCCAAAACTGTACACATCGCTCTTCTCGGTTAATTGCTGTGTCATGTAGTATTCTGGATCCAAATAACCCTGCCAACAACCACCGCCATCACGTTAATCAAGCCATTAAAAGTTACAAATTTCCTTACGAGAATTGCTGGAGATGCTCACCAGGGTTCCCTTGACTTGTGTTGAAACATGCCCTTTTGTACCGTCTGATACCAATTTAGACAAACCAAAATCTGCAACTTTGGCCGTTAAATTTTCATCCAACAGGATGTTAGTGGACTTGACATCTCTGTGAATTATAGGAGGGTTTGCGAGCTCATGTAAGTAAGCTAGTCCCCTCGCTGAGCCAAGAGCAATCCGGAGTCTCCTTTTCCAGTCAAGCTGAATGCCGGACTTCCCTGCACCAGAGACTTTTATTATATAGTTGGCAAAAGCATCCGTTTTCTTTCATCTTCTTTCCGGACAATGGAAATTTATTTCCTCTACATTACCAAGAATAACAGATTGTAAAATGCATACACACGAACAGGGATTAAAACTGCCAAGGTAGGTCAAACACAACATATTTAAGGCATTGGCTAAGAAGATACCTGACAAGCTCTCTCTTAGTGTTCCATTGGGCATATATTCGTATACCAGCATCTGCTCTCCTTGTTCAAAACAAAAACCCACAAGGCTAACAAGATTCTTATGATGAACTCGTGATAGCAGCTCAATTTCAGTCTTGAACTCAAGTCCACCCTGCATTGATCCTTGCTGAGCTCTTTTGATTGCCACCGTTTGGCCATCAGAAAGAATTCCTCTATAGACCTGAAGATGAGACGGAATCATCAGGAATATCATGAATCAACTTGGAAAAGCCTGATCAGAAAATCCAGGAGTTTCACCTTGCCATATCCTCCTGAGCCTATCTCATTGTTCTCATAGAAGTTTGAGGTGCACTTTTTAAGTTCATCATAAGAAAACCATCTTGCGCCCTTTAATTGTGGCGCAGTGCCGCTGTCTTTTCCACTTGACGCCCAAGATGCTGGTGTGAATAACATATGTTAATAAGCTAAGCGAAAAGTTTTCAAAAGGGATCTCATGTATAGATTTGATTACCGAATGGTTTACTTAATCCAATGGCTTTTTCGGCACGTTTCTTTTGGCGAATAGCATACATCGCTACTCCAACAAGGCTCAAAACCAAAATAGCGCAGCCAATTCCTATCCCCAGAACTAAACCAGTGCTCAGACCAGGAGCCCCGTGTGCGGCTAACACATGTACAAACACTTTTTTTGGTGAAATGCAGTTCAAACACCAGCAAAGGAAAAGAAATCAAATGTTTATCCTACCTGGAAAAGGGTAAGGAGATGCAGTAAAATAGTAAGGACCAAATTCTGATGGAGGCTTGTAGGTTTGATTGCTGAGTTCAAACCCAATTCTTTGAACTTCAGACCTATTAAAGTATATTCCACTGGCAGGAAAGAGTGAAACCTGCACCTGAAGGTAGTCATCCGCGTTGAAAATAGGGCTGGAAAGAAAAACTGAACCAGGAGGTAGGCGTAATGCTACCCAGATACTCATCTCCAAGGCATGAAATCTATTAACATTGGACACATCTTTGAAAGAGATTCCTCTGAAGTAAAATGTGCCTTCTAACGGATAGGCACATTCGCAACTTTGAGGGCTAAGCTTCTGGTCTAGGGAACATGTTTTGCTACCACAATTTGCTAGGTTAGTGGAATAAGGCCTCGTAGACTGCTGCTGAAGGCAGTAATTGGTATTTGAGAGGGCAGTGCACACTGGATTTCCTATAAGTCTGATGAATCATATTCAAAATTAAGAATGAAGAAGGTAAGTGTGAAATACATTGACGCCTTTAGAATTGATTTCTCACATTAATGTATTGGTGTACTCCGCAGTTAGATTTACAGAGGAAATCTGGTTGTTCTGCAGATCAATTAGTTGAAGTTTAGGACCAACGCTGTCATTCATATTCAACGTACCACGCAATGCATTGTTCCTCAATAACCTGGAAAAACACTTTCTTCAATTTCACTACAACCCTGTAGACTATCAAAAAGTTCATATTCAATATAAAAAAAAGAGTAAAAACTGACACTGTTTCTAGTCGTGGAAAGCTGAAAATTTTTGATGGCAAAGAACCTTCAAGTGGTCCATATTCTACAACCCTGGAATGGATGGGACAAGTAGAGCATAAGACATTACAGAATTAAGATCTCAGGTGTGAGAGACGGACGAGACTTACAAAGCAACGAGCGATGGTAAGGTTGAGAACCAAACAGGAGCAATAGACGGGGAGAAAGAGTTGTTGCTAAGGTCCCTGCTCAATACAACATTTATAAACGAAGTTGAAAAAATATATGCATGTATAAGACTTTCCAGGTGATGGACTTACACATAATTGAGGCTATTCAAGCGAGTAAAGTTTGGCAACGGGCCTTCCAGTTTGTTGTGTGCTAAATTCCTGAAAGGCAGAGAAAAAATATAACAAACTTGTTGCATGACTGCGAATGAATGCAAAATATGGATATGGAGAATGGATGCACCCACAATGTGACCATGTTCACGAGGTTGTCAAAAGTCGACGGAACGTTTCCAGTCAGGCCATTTCTATCAAGTCGACTGTGCACCAAATCAGACTTGGCAGTCAGAATAATAATCTCTATCCCCTAGGCCTAGGCCTAGCTACTTGAAAATAAAATAAGCCTAAATCACAATGGTTGCCGCTAATAATCTCTATCCCCTAGGCCTAGGCCTAGCTACTTGAAAATAAAATAAGCCTAAATCACAATGGTTGCCGCTTTTTACTCACAGAACCTCAAGTGTCTGAACTTCTCCCAATGTAGGTGGGATGCTTCCTCTAAATTCATTTCCGTCGAATAACCTGTTAACAATAATAATCACAAATCAATATGAAATCATTTTGAAACTGAAAATAGCAGAAAATTAAGCAACTTACACGTGAATCAAAACCATGCGACTGCTGAAAAGTTCTGGGGGAATTGGACCTGAAAGTTGGTTTTTATTGAAATGGCTGCACGCAACGCAGGTACGCACGGTCATATAATTTTCTTTTAGTAATTTCAGTTCAGTGTAATTATTCATTCTTAATTAATTACATACTAGAGCTGGGATGGGATTGGTAAATTATACTCACAAGTGCTTACAATTAAGAAGGGAGTCCAATCCCGGGGTATTTTTGGACGTGGAGATTGGAAGAGGCCCTGTCAATTGATTATCAGCTAGGTCCAGCCAGTAGAGTTTTGTGAGTTTGCCGAAAGAGCGGGGGATTCCACCGGTTAAGTTGTTTGAGTTGAGAGCACTACCCGACAAATAATAATTACTAAAACTAACTATGGTATGGTATTATTTATTACTCACATGATGCTTCTTAATAAATTCTTACAGGAAGGATAACTCTGTAAGGTTGCCCAGCTCATCAGGAATATTACCAGTGAATCCACAATCCTCTAATATACTGAACAACATAAATTAAAAGAATTTGTTGAATATGTGGAAAGGAAAACAACTGGAAACTAATTGTTAATATGATTGGATTGGATATCTTACAGAGTATTCAACTTTTTCAAATCACCTAACCGTGGAGTGAGGGAACCTGAAAGCTCTGGGTTATGTGACAAGTCCCTACAACATAACTTAAACTGAATAAATAAGGTTGTCATATTGATATTGCAAATAAAACATTAATAATAATAATAATAATAATAATAAACTCACAAAGATCTCAATTCCGTCAAGGCCCCGATGTCACCACTTAGCTTGCCTTTGAGGCCCAAAGTTGATAGCCCCCTGTATAAATAAATGTGTGACGGACACTCATATAATTTATTTAGTTTAATTAAAAATAGAGATAAATAAATGTGTGACGGACACTCATATAATTTATTTAGTTTAATTAAAAATAGACTATATGCATAAATAATTAAAAAAAACCACTGTTCATACTATAAATAACGTTTATTTTTTTCTTATTAGAAAAACATTTTATTAAAAATATTAATATAATAACACGACTATTTCTGTTACAAATTTATTGAAACATTATTATTGACTATATATATTCTCAAATTAGCTGATAGTATTATTGCAATTTGAAATTCCCAGGAGTTTTTACTACGACTGGTGTGAATATATACATATTGAAACAAAACTTAATAGATGTGAGAGACTAGCTAGCTCACATACATCAGGTTATCCTTGTGTAGAAATATTCCTTATCTCTATGATATATTCTAATCTGAAAAATTATTAGTTACAAGAACAGACAATAATCCAGTCTGGATTTAGAGAATGCTCACTCACAATGCAGTCACTCTCGAATTGTTACATGTCACACCTTCCCATGTTTCTCCACACGGATCGCCAGAATGGTGCCAGCTTGGTGGAGTATTTTCCCAAATATCCTTGAGGGATTGGAGCGCTGCAGCTGCAAGAATTCCTTCAAGCCTTCTTGGATCCATATATTATTTATAATTTATTTTGCTGGCACGTTGAAGAACGTGAATTAAGATCAAGAAACGACATTGCTTACCATCACGAGGGTCCGTAAAGCAGAAAGTGACTTGAATTCCTACGTTGAAGAAAGCCAGAAGATAGAGCAACCGGATAGCTGCCATTGCTTGCTGCAAGCCAACGACAAATTAAACTGTTGATGTGAAAGCAAAAACAACACTTATTGTGACATTATTGACAGTACTACTGATGAGAATGAGAAGGAAGCACGAGGTATATCAGCTTAACTGACAAGGGGAAAGAAAAGATAAAGGAAACAAAAGGCTTGGTCTGACCCCTTTTCCAGTCTTTTAATTGATTTATCTTGTCTTAGAAGCTACTCCATCTACGTTGATTTCACCGCCAGGCGCCACCCCAACAACAATGCTAATCATATTTGCTTGTAAATTACAAAGTATCATTTTGGATTGACCAATTGTACGTTTGGCTTTTCTTTTGGAGTCAATCTTAAGAATTCTCGCCTATGCTATATATGCTAACTGTACAATTGGACCGCCGTAATCATTATCGTCCCTTCATTATCAATAATTTTGTTGGCACGGATTAAGAGCTCTACAAGAATCTCAAAGTTAAATTCCAGATATTTCTGATACAGATAACGTGTTTATATTATTAACAAGCCTTTGGTTGCTACTATACTGTTCATATTATTCGTTACATGCAATGCTATTAGATTTAAAGAGTTAGAAGAAAAGACTTCGTTACATGCAATGTTAGTATGCTTGTT